>CAUYPK010061717.1:0-69180 GCA_963574355.1 Loris lydekkerianus
ATTTGAAAAATCTTTTACCCTCAATGAATCCTAAACAATAAAAAAAAAAAAAGAAAACACACCACACCCCCCCCCCCCCCTGTAAACTAGAATGTAAATAGAACCAGCCCAGGGATGACATAGGTGTGGGGCTTTGGCCTATGCTCCCTGGGGACCCCTCCTGGGCCCTCCCTAACCCCAGCCTTCAGCCAGCGCATTTCCCATGTATTCGTCTGTTTTTAATGTAGGGGGTCCTTATAAGATTTTATTTGATTCAACTAACAGGAGGAGAAGGCTTTGAAAGCTACTGAGGGGTGAACTACAGACAAAAATGGCCGTGAGGTTTCCAGGGCTCATGATGGGGCGTAGGCTTTAGCGGCCCAGTCCTTGTCACCAGCCTGGCCCACAGCAGGGCTCAGAGGAGCCCCAGCCTCAAGCCTACCCTTCCTCATTCACATGGGGCCCTGATGTGTTTCCCTTCTGGGTCCAGGAAACCAAGTTCCTGGAAGAGTCACCAGCATAGTTAGGACTCAAAAGGTCTCTAATTCCCCAAGAGGGAAAGAAAGCAAAGGACAACAAGAGGACATGTGTGCCCACGGAGAGACATCTGCCTGCCTGCAGGGACAGTCCCTCCACCACATGTGTCACACGCACAAGCACACTTATACACGCACACTCACAGTCTCCAAGCACACGCCCGCAGACATCACACATCCATATTCCTACATCAAGATGCACCTGGAGCAGACATACACACCTTACACGAGCGTCCACTCATATCCCACATGCTTAAATGGATCAACAGAAATACACAAAAAGCACAAACATGTACAGACATGCATATTTACACACACCCACTCATCTTACACCTCCCTGGATAAACAGGTACATAGACTCAATATACTCACATTGTGAAAGGTTGTGTACACAGGTGATCACACAGACAAATGCATGCCCATACAAACGTGGGCATTCATATGTGCTCCATAACAATCAACACGACATGGTGTATATATATGTATGCACCATCACCATACAACACAGCTGTGCTCACACACGTGCAGATTCATGTGCACACTCGCACACCCTTACCTGCTCACATACCAGCTCACTCATGCTGCACACTGTGTGTGCACATTGCCTTTTCTGGCTCCTTTGTTGCTGAGTGATCTTGCAAAGGTGCAGAGACACAAACACCTAGTTTCGCTTCACCTGAAAACCCCCAGCCCTTGGGTGCGTGGGAGGGTGAACCAGACGCCCTCCCTGCAGGGGGCACAGTGGAAAGTCTGAACCAAGTCGACTTTTACAATAAGAGCAAAGGTGAGGGTTTCCCCCACCCTGTTACCTCAGTATATGAGGGGTGACCAAGGCCACCATTGCTAATCTGCCTCCGTTGGGCCCTTCCAGCCATTCAGGATATTCAGGTCCAACACGAGAAATACATAACTTATTTACTTCATTCAGCCGTTATTGAGCCCAGGTCTGCCCCCTCTGTGTGCCAGGCCCTTGGGTGAGGGTTAGGGCTAGAGAGATGAAGCAGATCTGGGCTCCCTACGGGGCTCCCTACGGGTTCTGTGGGAAACTCTAGTTCTTAAAAACGTATTCACTTGAGGATCGATTGCCAACTGATTTTTCAAGTGACCAATTTCCTGAATATACCAAACTTATCCATCTACTGTTGATTTTTTTCTTTCATCTCAGAAGTGTTCAGCAGTTGTATTGGCTAGATGGGCATTGGTTTTCATTTCCTCTTCATAATAGCGTTTGAAGAAATGTAGGTGGTCAAAAGCTAAGGGTCAGGGGTGGTCTTGTTTAAGAAAGGCACTTGACATTTGGAACTGGAAAGGCACTTTCTGGGTACATTCACAAAGTACAGGACACTTGGGGAGCCCTGTAGCAAGATGAGCTTTTTGGGTGCTATGTGATCTGTACCTGGGTTCTCCTCTGGCGTGCACTGTGACTTTGGCCTGGTCCCTTCTCCTTTCTAGGCTTAAATCTCCTCACATTCAAAGAGTTCATCTAGGGCTTTGCTGATATTTAATCAGACCCTGGAACTTCCTGTGACCTCTGTCCGCCGTTGTGGCTGAGGTCTAGGCCGCAGGCACCAGAGAAAGAGCTGGCTCTGTTTGGGGTATACCAACCCTACTCGGAAGTCACAGGTGTGCTGGTGTCTCTGTCTGAACTGTGACATTTTTCGGTCCTGTCCCCAGCCCCGGAAGAGAGGCCTAGCATGCTCTGTGGGAGAAGCATGGGGCTACAGAGGGTGGGGCCCAACTAACGTTCCTTTCCTGGTAACCGGCTCACTCGCTAGCCTCATTTCCTTTTTCTGAAGGGAAATGCCATTGACATCACACAACTGGAGTTTTAGTGACGCCACCTGAGAACTTGTGATCCTCTTGTAACAAGGATGAAGCAACTCATGAGCTGGAGGCAAATGCGTCCAGGGGTAGATTGGGAGAACCCCTGATCAGAGGCTCCTACCCTGTGCTTTACAGATGGGGATCCTGAGATTTTAGAAGGGTAGAGGCATGCCTTGGACTCAACAATTGGGCAGCTGGGTTAAGGCCAGGAACCAGGCCCTGCCTCCAGCCCAGGGTAGTAGATGAAGGGGCCTGACCTGCCCCCCTCACCCTATCTTACTGAAGGCTCCTACATACACCAAGTTGACCAAGCCAGAAACTGCCCTGAGCCTGGGCAGGTTGCTCTCCAGCATGGGCCTCCTTGTCTCTCCAGGACCCCAACCTCTTCTCAGATCTCCCCACCCACATCTAGGCCTCTTCCAATCCATCCCCTGTCTAGCTGACTGGGTAACCTGACTAAAGCATAGGGCCCACAGTCATAACCCTTCCAGGGCTCCTTGGCTGGGCCTTTGAGACTCTCCATAATATTCCCACCCTGCTCTCAGCTGCTACCCCAATGTGCCCCTTTGCTCCCTCAGTGCAGATTACCTGCCGTCTCTGGGCTATGCATCCTCTTTACATTTGCTCATGCTGTTCCCTCTGCTTGCACAGTCCCCCTAATATTCACTCCTGAGGAGAGCTCAGTACCTCCAGATCCCCTCTCCCAAGCCCCCTTTTGTTCCTAGCCTTGGAGACAACCGATTTCTTTGGCTTGTATTTCTAAATCTTCCTCCTCATCTCCTTCAGAGCAGCAAAGACATTTTATTGGAAATGAAAAAATTTTCCATTTTTAGTGGAAAATTTTAAGCATACAACAAAAATAGAATGGTACAAAGAGACCCAGCTTCGATTCTCACCAATGTAGGCCATACTTGTTTCATTTATACCCCAAATCCTTCCCCACTGGAGTAAATCCAAAAATCAATTAATTTTATCCATATATATTCAGTACATATTTCTAAAAAATAAAGGCATGACCAGAATACCAGGACCCTACCTACATTTTTAATTATAATTTATTATTATCAAATATCCAGTAGTGTTTACTTTTCCCCAATTGTCTTATAAAGGGTCTTTTGTTTGTTTGTTTTGAGACAGTCTAACTTTGTCACCCTTGGTAGAGTGCTGTGGCGTCACAACTCACAGCAACCTCAAACTCAAGTGATTCTCTTGCCTCAGCCTCCCACGTAGCTGGGACTATAGGTGCCTGCCACAACACCCAGCTATTTTTTTTTTTTTGCAGTTTTTGGCCGGGGCTGGGTTTCAACCTGCCACCTCCAGCATATGGCGCCCTACCCCTTTGAGCCACAGGTGCCGCCCAGCTATTTTTTTAGAGATGAGGTCTCGCACTGGCTCAGGCTGGTCTTGAACTTGTGAGCTCAGGCAATCTACCTGCCTCGGTTCGGCCTCCCAGAATGCTAGGATTACAGGCATGAGCCATTGCACCCGGCCTGCTTCATAAGGGTCTTTTAAAGTTGGTTGGTTCAACAGCAGAGCACAAACAAGCACAAACAGACCTTGTTTGTACATTGTATTTGATTATTGTGTCTCCTAAACCTCTTTCGATCTATAGGTTTCTCCAACAACCTCCCTTATTTTTTTTCTGAACGTATTTGTTGAATAAACCAAGTTGTTTGTCCCATGCAGTTTTCCATATTCTGGACTTTTCTGATTACTTCCCTCCCAGTGCTACTGGACACATTCTTCAGTCCTCTACCTTCCCCATCAATTGGTAGTTTGATCTAAAGAGTTGATTAGACTGTGAGTCACAGTTTTGCCAAGAATACATACTTCATAGAGGTATGTGTGCTTTCCTCAGAAGACACACAATATTCATGTTTGGTTGTCTTTCTTTTTGTGTTTTTAGAAGGCTTTGATGATCATTGCTTACCTTAATATCTTCTCAGAGATTTGAAAAACAATGATATTTTAATTTTATCATTTCTTCTTCATTTATTAGCTGGAGTACTTCTATAAAAAGAAACTTCTCTCATCAACTCTTTGGTTTCTTTGAAGTACAGTTTGTTTAGGAAAGGTAGGATTAACACTTGGTGATTGCCCCTTTATCAGTTTTTAGAATGACATCCTCTGGAGGTGATCAGCAAGGGTTTTTGATGGTGGTGGTGGTGGTAGTGATCTTCCTTCCTTTCTTCCTTCCTTCCTTCCTTCCTTTCTTCCTTCCTTCCTTCCTTCCTTCCTCCTTTCCTTCCCTTTCCCTTTCTCTCTGTCTCTCTCTTTCTTTCTTTCCCTCTTTCTTTCTTCCATATCAGTCTCTCGTATTTTTCAATGCAGTTGGTAGGTTTCAATCCATTCCAGTTATTAGCCTTGTTATTACTTACAGTGCCCCATCTTTGGCCCATGGGGACCTCTCTAATTGGTTTTTGAGTTATTTAGGCCTGACCTTAGTAGTGCTTAATAACTTTCCTGACTTTCTGGCATAATAAGGTATTCAAGTTTGGCTTGTACATTTTCTGCCCAGACTTGGAATTAGCTGTTTCTCTAAGAAAAGAATATTTAGAGAGACCACAAATCTGGATGTTGGGGTGCTCAATACTATTTGATTGGGCTTTGTTTCTGGACTTTTTCAGTGTACAGAACTTGGAAATATTTTTCTCTTAAGAAAATATACACTTAGCCAGTGTTGTGGCGGACACTTCTAGTCCCAGCTACTCGGGAGGCTGAAGCAAGAGAATTGCTTAAGCCCAAGAGTTTGAGGTTGTTGTGAGGCATGACGCCATGGCACTCTACCGAGGATGACAAAGTGAGACTCTGTCTCAAAAAATAAATAAATAAATACATAAATAAATAAATAAATAAATAAAAATAAAATTTAAAAAAACCAAAGAAAATATCCACCAATAATTTATATTGATTTTTTAAAAAACTTTACTTATAGGGGTTTTACGTAGGTTCTTTGATTTTGTATTTGTATCTCTTTTGTCTAGTGCTGAAAATGCTGCTTCCTAACAACATTGACATGATTACTGATTCATTTCTTCTACTTTCTTCCTATATTCTGTCTATACTATATACTGTATATTATAAAAATTTTGGAATAGTACCAGTAGTATTACTAACAATGTGATTACTGAAAACACTTAACACTGTGTTTATATTTCCTTTTCCTTAGAATATAAAACCTACTAGTCAAGTTGCCAGGTTTCTAAATCACATACAACACTTCAGCTTTGCTTGGTGAAGTCATCAACTCAATACATAGATTTATTTATTTCATTTTGCATGTTATTTTAGGGGGTTGATTTTTGACTTTTATTTTGATTTAATTTAGTTTTATTTTTATATAAAGCTTTTACCTTGCTTTGATCTATAAAATAAGGTATATTTAGAGAAATCTGGCTTCCACCTGTATTCCCTTTATCATATTTTTCCTTTCCTCCAATAGATGACATCTTTTCGATTTTATTTTTTTATCTTTTAATTGATTTTCTTAATTAAAGAAAATATACATGTATTTGTGTATTCCCTTCTCTTTCTTTGATAAATGATAATGTACCATATACATTTTATTTCACTTTGCTTTTTCACTTAATACTGTGTCTGGAGATCACATCTTCATAGCATGTGGAGATCTTCTTCCTTCCCTTTTTCTAGCCAGAGGTTCATCCATTGTGTGGGCCAGTAATCCCTACTGGTGGACATTGGAGTGGTTTTTAGCTTTTTACTGCTACAAATGGTGCTGCTGCTATGAATAGTTTATGAATACATTGTGTCTTTTTTTGCTAGTGCTATCTTTGGGAGAGATTTCTAGAAGTGATATTTCAGGGGTTAAAGGGAATATATATTTGTAGCAAAATTATATATATATAAAATTGCCAAATTTCCCTCCACATAGGGAGGGAACTATCTTGTTTTCCCACAGTCTTGACAACAGAGTATATTGTCAAACGTTTGGATTTTTGCCAATCTGATAGATAAGAAGTGGCATCTTGGTTAAGTTTTAACTGGCATTTCTCTGATTATGAACAAAGTGAAACATTTTTTCATGTTTAAATTCTGATTGACTTTTGGGTCTTTAGTGCCCATCAAAGGACCTGGCACAGAGGAAGCTCTTAGGAAACATTTCTAGAATGAAGGAAGGAGGGAACAGGAGAACAAATAAATGAGGAAATAGAGTTTTGAAGGTTGCTGACTGGCCCGAGGCCATGTGTCTAATGATCCTTAGAATTGGACCTAGAATTAATCTTTTTTTTCTGTGTCTAATTAATTTTTTTCTGATGATAAAATGAATGAAAGTTCATAGCAGAAAACTTGGAAAGCAGAGGAAAGTATAAATATAAGAAAAATTTAAATCTTTCTATGCCAAATTGAACTTTTTTATAGCATTTTTATATACTTTCTCCAGATTTTATGCATTTTTCTCTGTAGTAATCACACTACGTATATGGTTTTATATTCTATATTTTATATTTTATATTCTTTTTGCATTACATTTTTCTAAGTTAAAAACTCTCTATAAACATAATTTTAATAGCTGTACATTACGGCTTGGCGCCTATAGCTCAGTGGCTAGGGCTCCAGTCGCATACACCTGAGCTGGCGGGTTCAAATCCAGCCCAAGCAAACTAAAACCACAAAATAGCCAAGCGTTGTGGCAGGTGCCTGTAGTCCCAGCTACTTGGGAGGCTGAGGCAAGAGAATTGCTTAAACCCAAGAGTTTGAGGTTGCTGTGAGCTGTGACACCACAGCACTCTTACCGAGGGCAACATAGTAAGACTCTGACTCAAAAAAAAAAAAAAAAAACAAACAAAACATAATAACTGTACAATATTTCACTATCTGAATATACATTACTGTATTTACACTTTCTGTTATTGCTAGGCTTCTAGATTATTTCCACATTTTTGTTATTATGAATAAATTCTGCCACGTTCATTTTTGTTCACATTCTGGACTTCTCTCCTTAGGATTGATTCCTAGAAGTGGAGCTCCTGGAATCTCAGCACTGATCTCCAAGTTTGGGTTTTTTCTTGGCCACGCTTAGAGGGGACTATTGTTCAGCTTTTCCCCCGTGATGTTGTAGAGCCCCAGCCTGGACTGCTTCTTAGCGTCTGTGATCTTCAGTGGATGCCACGTGCACCCAAATCGCATCAGAGGATGGGTGGAGCTGGGCACGTGGAGCCCACCCAGGATGAAGAACCAGAATCCCCTACCATTTACCTCCATGCTCACTGCCTTCTCCGGGCTATGAATAGATAACCTGGAAAGTGCTCATGGGCAAGGTCAACCCGGTGGAGAGTGCAGAGCCAGCGGTCTATGCTTCCTATGTGCTCCTGGTGCAGCGGAGCGGGTGCTGAGGTCAGATCCTCCCACCCTGCGAAGGGTTCCATGATAGACTCAGACATTGTGCCAGTCACATGAAAAGCTGGGACAGCTGAAAGCTCTCTGGGGTGGGGGTGGGGGGAAAACTATTGGATTTAGCAGTAGGGAGGTTTTACTCGTAGCAGATGAGGTGGCCAGTCACAAGGGGACCTTCAAGCCAGCTTTGAGATCCTGAATCTTATCCTCGAGTCCAGGAAGCAGGGGAATGACAGAGCCGGGTCTGCAATAAGGGCAGTGCCTCTGTAGCTATTGTCAGGAGCAGGATAGTAGATGGGAACTAGACAAACTTAGAGAGATGCTGACACCCAGTCAAGAAACTGCAATGACTGAGAGGTGGAAAGGAGGATGAAGACAAGAAACACTGGGGACACCGTGGATGCCCAAAACATGGAAAGTGCCTCCATTCAATTTGTGACCTTCTTGTGGTGGGTAGAGAGCATCGGACTAGGACTGGAGACACCTGGGTTCCACCCCAGCTCTGTGTGACCTGGGACCTTGTCTCGCCTATATCTGGGTCTCAGCCTCCACTTTTGTACACCAAGGAGGCTGTACCAGGTCTTCTCCAAGGGCCCCTATGTTTTGAGAACTCTGAGATCCTCAGGCTGTAAAGTAGCTGAGGTCCTCAGAGGAAAGAGGAGGGGAACAAGCAGAGACCAAGCAGAGGGAGTAGCCAGGGCTGGGGGCTCAGGGTCCTGCCCTCGGTCTTCCTGCCCCATCAATCTTGCACCATTAATGCCAGCAGGATGGCCTGGACCCAGGCCAGAGGCCAGCTGTGGGGAGGGAGGAATTGTCTCTGGCTCCAGGAACACAGAGGAAAGAATGCAGAGCTTCCAAAAAGCCACGAACAAGTTGTCAGTTCTGGAAAAGTGCCCAGGGGGTTCGCAACTGCCCTCCCGTGAGCCCCTGTGGGGGAGGGCGGGCTCATGCCCCACTCTGAGAATCCGAGGCTGGGAGATGAGGGGCAGGAGGATGGCTTTGGCTACAAGTAGCAGACCCTGCCGCCCGCAGGCCAGTTGAAACCAGGGAACGCGTGGTCTCACACCGCTGCATGCCCAGAGCAACTCCTTTGTCAAGAACACAGGCTTTTTTATTGCCTCTAGTCCTTGGCTGGCTCCTCTTAGGGCCTCGTGGTGGCTGTCACCCTTCTCGAGTTTGAAAGATGCCGCCAGTGGCAGAGGGGACTCCATGCTTACATGTGAATGTCCAGCAGGAGAGAGGGAGAGGGGACTTCTCTCCCAGCCTGGATGTTAAGTGCTTTCCTTTGGTCTGACTGGGACGACTTGGGTTATGTTCCTAGCCAGTGACATTCTCTCTGGGAAGGCCATGTGCTGACTGGCTTAGATTAATTGGGATCTAGTGCTAAATCTGGCAGGGAGTATATTCAAACAGAACTGGGGGCCTATAAAGAAGGAAGAGAAGACTGATTGCTGGGCAAGAAACCAGCGTGTCCACACTATGATGAGCCTCTGATACCCCTTGGCATAAATGATCCCTGCACAGCCCGGGGTCAGCAGGACAAGGCCTTGCCTCCAGATCACCATGAGGACTCTGAGGCACAGAGAAGTAGAGTGACTCATGTGGCTCATGCAGTGGGTAAATGGCAGAGCCTGAACTCAAACAAAGCAGGCCCCAAGCTGCCAGCTCAAGCTCCTGACCCCAGGCCCTTAGTGGGGCCTGCCCACCAGCAGCCCCATCTCAGACCTCCCTCCCTATCCTGTGCATGATGGACTCATTTATCATACCAGGCTTCCCACAAAGCTGCCAGGGCCTGGCCCAGTGGGATCCTAGGCCAGGGACATGGTGTTCGAATCCTGGCTTTGAGTTTCCATGTTCTCTTCTGTGACATGGGACTCTGAACCCCACCTTTGGTGCCTCTGGGCATAATTGTTGGGGGATCAAAAGCAATGAAAAGATGGTGCTAACTGTGAAGTGCTGTGGAGCCATCAAGCTTCCCTTCTCTTGGTAGAAAAGGGCTCATTCTATGGACCCAGTCTGCACTGAGCACTGGGGGACCACAGGGAACAAGTGGCTAAGGGACCAATGAGACAGCCAGGCATGGATTCATTCAACTGCAAATGCATAGTTTAAATTTACCAAAGAAGAGATGAGAAGTCATATCAGAGACGGGTGGTGAACTGCTCAGGGTCACACAGGACTAGAACCCAGCCCCCTGGCTCAGCCCTGTCCCTTTGCACAACAGGGTCGAGTGAGGACCATTCCCTGGTGTGGGGCGGGAGATGCAGCTGCGACACAGCCCGTGCCCTCTAGCACGTACCCAAGTTCTCGGGGGCCATTCTTCAGGGGTTCACTGAGGCGAGGCCACACTTCCCCTCGGGTGGCTTCCTGTTTTGGCTAAACAATGACTCTTGGAGGGACCTGGTGCCAGCTGGCTGCAGCTGTTGCCAAGGCCTAACTTCTTGTATGTAGAGAGAGGAGAGATGCTGGCCCTGGGCACGTGCTGCCGTCTCCCAGGCCAGAGGTTACCTTTGCACCCCAGGAATTCACTTATCGCTTCATGTACTGATCACACGCAAGCACCTTCTGTTTGCCAGGCTCTCTTTAGGTACCCAGACACAGAGATACTTAAGACAAGAGTTTAGCAATTCTTCAAACATTTTTCCTGCACCCACAGGGAGTAGGACATTGTACTAGGTTTGAATGAAACAGATATGAACAAGGCACATCCTCTAAACTCACTAACTAATTCATCTGCTTATCCTCCCACTGCCTTGTAGAGACTCACAGTTTGCCACCAGTCATTTACATGTTCGGGTGAATTAGTGTAAGCAGCTCTCATTTTTTTTTTTTTTTTTTTTTTTTTAATTGAGACAGAGTCTCACCCTCTCACCCTGGGTAGAGTACCCTGGCATCATAGCTCACAGCAACTTCAAACTCTTGAGCTCAAGCAACTCTGCTGCCTCAGCCTTCCAAGTAGCTGAGACTACAGGTGCCCACCACAATGCCCATTTTTTTCTACTTTTAGTAGAAATGGGGTCTTGCACTCCACTAGGCTCAGCTTCCCAGAGCGCTAGGATTATAGGCATAAGCCACCATGCCGGCCACAGTTCCCATTCTGAAGGGAGCTGGGTAATAACAGTGGAGATAAAATATTTTATGATGACTTTTTTTTTTGAGACAGAGTCTCACTATGTCACCCTTGGTAGAGTGCCGTGTCATAGCTTACAGCAACCTCAAACTCTTGGGCTTCTCTTCAAGCAATTCTCTTGCCTCAGCCTCCCAAGTAGCTGGGACTACAGGTGCTTACCATAACACCCTGCAATTTTTTTTATTTTTATTGTAGTTGTCATTGTTGTTTGGCAGGCCTGGGCTGGGTTCAAACCCACCAGCTCCAGTGTATGTGGCTGGCACCCTAGCTGCAGAGCTGCAGGTGCTGAGCCTATGATGACTTTTTATTTGTTTTTTTTTTTTTTTTAAGAGGTGAGGAAATCAAGATTCAGATGTGGAAAGAGACTAACCTAAGATAAGGGACGAAGTCAGGACCTTAACCCAGATCTTTAGACTATGAGGCTTGCACAGGCTGCTCCACAAAGCAGCCCGTCTAACTGGAAGCCCCGCAGGATCAGAGATGCTGTGGGAGGTGTCGAGGGCCCACTGTGGGCATTTGTCATCATCCCCCTCTGCAGATGAAGAAATGCGGCTCCACGGGAAGGGGCTTCTCCGCATGGCCTGCTCTGCTAAGCTGCACCGGGAGGCTCTCCCCAGCTTCCGTGTGGCACTGGCGGTTCTCCCCTGGCCCCCACACCCCTCCTGCCCTGTGCTCTGGAGCCTGCATCCTGAGGATGCCTTACTTGCTGTTGGGCTCCACCGATGGGCTCTGTGGCAGGAGATCAGCCAGCAGGAGAGAGAGGTGGGAACATCCCTGCTCCTCCCTGCCTGGCCCTGGTCTGGCAGCTGCAGCTGCCCTCGGGTGGTCCAGCACCAGCCTTGCTTGCCCTGCAGGCCTAGAGGTGCTAAGAACTTCCCACTGTTGCTGGTCTCCAGGCGCACCCCCACCAGGTCGCTGCCTGCCCCTGCCTACAGCCCCTTGTCCTTGAGGGACCCCCTTTCTCCAGCTGGAGCCCTGCCTGCTACAGGCACCTTCTGGGCCTGCCTTTCGGGCCCCCCCCCCCCCGCCTCCCCCCCTCCCGCCTTGCTCCCTGTCCCTAGCAGGCTGCCTCACCCAACCCTGCTGCCTGAGATAGGGCAGTGACTTGGCAAACGCTGCTTCCCCTTGAGTCTCTGGAATTGTTTTTGGCCTGATGCAGCCGTGGAAACAATGGGAGGGAGGTTCCCAAGGGCTGGCACTGGGTCCCTGCCACAGCCCCGAACTCCTGGGACAGGTTGTTCCTCCTGGGCTGAGGGCCTGGAAACCAGTGTCCTGCTGGGGTCTGGTGTGGTGTGTCTGCCCCCCTTGCCCTAACCATGCAGAGGATGAGGAAGGTGCTGGAGAGCAGGAAAGAAGGAGAAGAGGCAGAGGCCCCTCCCCCTGAGCTGTAAGACCCCCACAGCAGCAGGAGCAGGGCAGGAGGGAGAGTCACAACTGAGATCACTGGGTGGCTGCTTCCCAAGTCTGCTTTGAGTGACCTCCCTCCTGAGTGCCACACACGAATCTCCACTGTGCTCCAGAGACTTTGCAGCTCACGAGAGGCTGACACCTAACACAGCTCCTTCCTCCCCTGCTTCCCTCCCCGTGGCCCCTGCATCAGAAGAAGGTACCAGGAGCCTGGAGTCAGCCTTGACCAGCAATCCCCGCCCCCAGCCCCTGACCTTACCCAGGCAGTCTCCGGGTCAGGGCGTCCTGCTTGCTGAGCCACTGTTGACTTTGTCACCCTATCTCCAAGCCGTGGCTGCCTCCCTAGTCTGGGCCTCATCTCCTATGCTCACTTAGAACAGTAGTTTTTTCTCTGGCCTCCTTGAACCCCATCTGGTTCACCCCAATCCATCCTCCATTTGGCAGCCAGAACATCTTAGAAAGACAAATCTAAGCCTGTCTCTTCTGTGCTTAAGTGGAGCCCGAACTGTGTGATACACCCCAGGTCTCCCCTCCAACTTCATCTCAAAATCAGAACCCTGTGTGATGTTCCATACTCCATCAGCCTTTCTTGGCTTCTCCACCCACAGGTCCCTGTTGCAGGCAACTTTGGAACAGACCCCTCGGGAGGGGGCACCTTCCCACTGGCACCATCCCTGTTCTAATTTGGGTTCGCCTGAAAGCTGAGTGTGAGACGAGGACTTGGTGGAAAAGCCAGTACCAGGGTGAGTGACCAGGCTGCCTTCCACCAGAACCCCCAAGCCTACAGAAGGCCTCCCAGCATTGTCCACCCGTGGGAGTGGAAGCCAGAAACCCATCTGCTGACTACGGCCCTGGGCACTAGGGTTCTTGGACTCCTGGGCCACGCTGTCTGCCCAAGCAAGCTCTGTGATGCCAAAGAGCCCACAGCAGATGCAGAAACTCATGCTCAAACTTGGGGTGGGGTGTGGGCTACTGCTATATGAGGTGGGCCTGGGCTGGCAAGGAATTGTCCACCCCACCTGCAGCTGATGTCACATGGGCTTCCGAGGTGGCTGTGCAGAAACATTCCTTGATTGGTCAGTTCACCTGGACTGTTGGAGCTCATCTGTGAGTGAGATGCCAGGTTGCTGAAGAAGAGGCTGTGTTCAGAGTGCACCTGAGGGGCCACGGAGTAAACCTGGGCTTTGCTGTCAGACTTCTGAGGTTCAAACCTACTTTTACTGGGTACCTGCTGTGGGAATTGAGCAGGTCATATCAACCTTGAGCTACAGTGTCCTCAGCTATCAAATAGGGCCCATAATTTCTACCATATAAGGGGTTTATGAGAATCAATCAGAAGTGAATGCATATGTCAGAGTCTGAGGCTGAATACGATTAGTTCTGTCCCTCAGAAAGCTGCTGCCCAGACTCGGCCTCACTTTGCTCCCCATGTCCCCCAGGCCTTGCTGCCCCGGCCAAGCCAATATTAACCAGCAACTCTGGCCTGCTGTGGCTAATGCCGATTTGCTCTGTCCCAGCTCACCAGCAAGCCCCTCCCCTACGCCACTGTACAGAGTAGAGACAGCCTTTGTGCAAACACAAAAGAAAGAGCTGACATTGCATACCACACAGCAAGAACTTATGCTTTAAAATTCCCATTAGCTGTTTCTGTCTCCCCCCAATCCCTCTTCGGACCCAGCTGCCTTTCTCACATAGACCATTTTAGCTTGAGTCCAGCGCCTCCATTTTCTATTTCTATTACTATTTCTCCACACTCACCCCTGCCCTTTGGGTTCTGTGCTCACCCACCTGTTAGGGGTTGAATTTTGTCCTTCCAAAACTTATTTGTTGAAGTCCTAATCCTTAGTACTTCAGGATGTGACCTTGATTGCAAATAGGGTCACTGCAGATGCTAACTAAGATGAGGCTATAACAAAGGAGGGTAGGCCCTAATCCAATGTGACAGGTGTCCTCATAAAAAGGAGAAATTTAGGAGAATACCACGTGAACACTGGAGTTGTTGCAAGCCACAGAACTAGCCAAACTAGAAGACAGGCTTGGAACAGATCATTCCCTAGTGCTCTCAGAGGAGCACGATCCTGCCGATACCTTGATCTTGGACTTCCGTCGTCCAGAACTGTGAGGCAGTGAGTTTCTGTTGTTTAAGCTGCACAGTTTGTGGTACTTCGTTACCACAGCCCTAGCAAACTAGTACATTACCTAAAAGGGTAACTTGTTTTTCTGCTACAAATACTCTTCTCTTGCCCTTCTCTACTAACCCAGCTTTGTAGCTCTGTTTATGCGTCTGTATTTCTCTACTCCCTGGTGGACTGTGAACCCCTTAGACGCAGAGCCCGGGTTACTTTCACTGGCAGCATTTGGCCCACAGGAGTCATCCGGGAGAGGTTTGCTGAAGACTTCTTGCATGAAGTTGCTTTGACGCTTCCCCTTCAAGGGCTGTCCACATTTGAACGGGCAAAAATATCAAGGGAAGGCATTCCAGGTTCCAGGTGTGAACAAAGGTACAGAACGTGTCAGGAGAAAGCAGGCTGAGAAAGGCTAGTAGGCTTTTACAGTGGGCCGGGGTGTAGACACTGGTAGTGGGGAGGAATGGAGAGAGCAGAAGGAGGGAAAAGGTGATGTCAGGGGGTCAGGGTTTGCGAATGCCTTTAACTGGGTAGGCACTGGCTGTGGTGGGGAGCCACAGAAAGGAGATAGAACAGTAGCAGAGCTCTGGGAAGAAGTTACTCAGCTGCAGAGTAGACTCAACACAGGGACACGAGGGAGGTCTCAGGCTGGGACCACAGTTCAGGTGAGAGATGATGAAAGCTTGCGCCCTGATGGGCTTGAGGATAGAGATCAGATGAGAGACATTTAAGAAGAAATGCCAGCCTGCTGACTGACTTGGAGGTATTTTCCCCTTTGAGGTTCCTGCCTCCAAGCTCCTCCTTCTGAAGATGCCACCTTGAGAATTTCCATGATGTCTGCAGTGACATATAAATCACCCCACCCCCGCCCCCCCCATGACAGCTGACAGTTTTGGTGAGAAAGCAGAGGAACCAGCTACCCCCACCCCAAGCTGCTGACGTTTCTGGTTCACAATTCACAATATTGATTCATAGAAGTAGGTGACTTTTCTCCTTTTTAACTATTAATTTTTCATTACCACTCATGGGTAATCTAAGTTAACTGTATAAAAAAACTGAATATACAGTGACATTGGATCCTCAGGGGATAAGGTGAAAATTACATATAGTAAAAAGTGACCCTGGATAAGCTACCCTGAAGCAGTATGAGCTGGGATATTAGATATTTAAAAGACAAAGATTGAATTACTTGATTTTCTTTGCCTTTTGACTGTGACCTCCTTTTCCCTGGAGTAACGAAGGTCAATGTCTAGTGGGGAGTGAAGGGAGGCGGCAGGGTTTGTAGGAGAGGCATGGCTAAATTAATGCTTGCTGGGAATGAGTCCACTATGTGGATATATCAAAGGAGAAAATACTGATCAACTGAAATCTTTCTCCCACTCTTATTTTTTGATGATGTCATCAATCCAGTCTTTTTTTTTCTTTTCTTCTCTCTCTTTTTTTGAAACAAAGTTTCACTATGTTGCCTGGTAGAGTGCTGTGGCGTCACAGCTCACAGCAACCTCCAACTCTTGGGATTAAGCAGTTCTCTTGTCTCACCCTCCCGAGTAGCTGGGACTATAGGCACCTGCCACAATGCTCAGCTATTTTTTGGATGTAGTTTTTATTGTTGTTTGGCAGGCCTGGGCTGGGTTCTAACCCATCAGCTCTGTTGTATGTAGCTGGCACCTTAGCCACTGAGCTACAGGCTCCAAGCCTGCTTTTAATTTTCTAATGCATATTAAGATCTAGACTCAGGGGAGCGGAGCTTTGTAAGAGCTGTAGTTTTCTGACAACAGTATCTTTCAAGCTATTCCAGTGGTTTTCCTCTCCCTCATCCTGCATGATAATATCTTGAGTAGATTTCACAGCTTGTTTTGTTATTGTTTTACGCATTGTGTGTGTGTATGTGTTGGGGGGAGTAAATGATAACATCAGATATCAATTAAGAGTCTCATTCTCGGCTCAGTGCCTATAGCTCAAGTGGCTAGGGAGCCAGCCATATACACTGGAGCTGGCAGGTTCAAATCCAACCTGGGCCTGCCAAACAACAATGACAACTCCAACAACAACAAATTTAGCCAGGTGTTGTGGCAGGTGCCTGTAGTCCCAGCTACTTGGGAGACTGAGGCAAGAGAATCGTTTAAGCCCAAAAGTTTGAGGTTGCTGTGAGCTGTGATGGCACAGCACTCTACCCAGGGTGACAGCTTGAGACTGTCTCAAAAAAAAAGTCTCATTTTCATTATTTACAGTCTGCCAAATAAAGGATCTGGGCCTGAAATGCTTTCTGATGTGTTTCCTTGAGAAAAATACAGCCTCGCTTTTGCAATGAGATACTGTGATACATTAAGATATACATATTTGTTCTCTGCCCCTAGTTCCTGGCAAACAGCTCCTAAAACCCTTGGAATCTCTGGAGTGATATGAGTGTCTTTTGTATGCTAATAAGATGATGTGCCATGGCAGGGCCAGTTAAACAGCTTCAGGATGGAGGTGCTGGTCACAGGAAAGAGCAAGACAAGATTAGAAATTGGGATTTTCAGCCCCACCCCCAACCTCCAGGGAGGGAAGAGGGGCTGAAGTTTGACTTGCTCACCAGTGGCCAGTGATGTCGGCAATCGTGCCTATGTAATGAAGCCCACCATAAAGCCCACACAGGACCGGATTTGGAGAGCTTCCGGATTGCTGAACACGTGGAGGTGCTAGGATAGCAGCACAGAGAGGCCATGGGAGCTCCAATGTGCTTGCCCTGCGCACATCTTTTTCATCTGGTTGTTCATCCGTATCCTTTCTTCTATCCTTTGAGATAGAAGGATAAACATAATTCAAGTGTTTCCCTGAGTTCTGTGAGCTGTCTTTAAAAATTAATTGAACCCCAACTTGTAGCCAGTCCATCAGAAGTACAAGTAATAATCTAGGACTTGTGATTGACATCTGAAGTGGGGGGGGGGCAGTCTTGTGGGACTGAGCTCTGAACCTGTGGGATATGACACTATCTCCAAGTAGATAGTGTGAAAATAGGATTGAATGCTCAGATCCCCAGTTGGTGCCTAGTAGAGAAAGAATTTGTTGTTGGTACAGTGCCAAGCTTTTGATGGTTTTGTGTGAGGTTCCCTCCCTTGGGCAAACCTTTTCCCTTTTCCTATACCAGGGCTTGGTAAAAGGCAGTGGCCTGTGGTCCTTGGTGTTCAGCTGAGCAGTGTCGCCTTGGCATCCTCCTGGCTCTGAGGCCACTGTGGGGCCCCATGGCTGCTATAGAGACAGAAGCAGTGGCAGGCATTGTGATTAGCCAGCAAATTGTCAACAGGTGCCCAAATTTTAGAATTTAACATCGTGCTTTTGTTTCATTCTAACATGCAAATAAATTGGCTGCACTTTGTGCACCCCTGGGTTTCAGCAGTAATTTGCTGCTGTACCCAAATGTGGGCATGTGCCACCCAACATTCACCAGCATCTGCTGGGTCAGAAGCTGTAATGATTGGACCCTGTGCTCCCCGTTACTGGCGGGTGCCCTCTTATGCATTTGATACCATCATTGTGGCATATTCGTTCACTTCAGTGCTTCCAGGAAAAACACTTCCATATAATCTATGTTTTAATTTTTTTTGTTGTTGTTGTTACAGTTTTTGGCTGGGGCCGGGTTATGAACAATGTTTTAATATTTTTAAAGAGTGCTTTTAACAGTCAAAAAGAAAAATCAGCTCGTTTTGTATATAAGAACTGTTTTTTAAATACTAATACATCAAGCAGTACCCATAGGGGTGAGGGGAAGAATTCGTTGTGAGAAATCCCCACACACTTCGGTAACCAGAGGTGAAGTGTTGTGTGGTGAGAGCAAGGGTAGGAAAAATACTTGTTTTTTCTCATCTCTTACAGAGTGGTATTCCCACCAAAAAAAGCTGAATCTGACAGATGAAACATCAGACAAACCAAATTAAAAAACAGTCTACAAAATAATTGGCCCAGACTCAGTAAGTGTTTATATTCTGAAACACTGAAGAACTGTGCTAGACTAAACGAGGTTACATGGCAACCAAATGAAAAGTCTGACTCTAGATTGGATCTAGGATCTGAGGGGGATATTGCTAAAAGTATGTTATTAAGGGCATTTGGTGAAATTTGGATCTGGCCTAAGGATTAGATAATAGTATATGTCAATGAAATTTCCTGGATTTGATAAGTAGCATGGTTGTAAGAGAATATCTTTTTTCTTAGGAAATATTTAGGGTAATGATGTATGCAGCTTACTCTCAAATGGTTAAGGAAAAAAATGCATATATATTTAGAGAGAGAGAGAGAAAGTGACAAACCAAAATGTTAACATTTGCTAATTGTTGGGAAAGTGGGTGAAGGGTATATGGGAATCCTTGCAATTCTTCTGCAAGCTTAAAATTACAGTGGAACCTCCATAGTTGATCAGCTCCCTACATTGACCACCTCTTTAAGTTGATCTAATTTTCATAGACTGGACATGCACTGCATGTCTGTATCAGTACAATAGGCCTCTGTATGTACAACACCTCTGTATGTTGACCAGTTTTTTACAGTCCTTTGAGTGGTATTTTACAGAGGTTATATTGTATTTCAAAACTAAAAGATTAAAAAACATTCTAGGCCAATCCAAATCAAAACTTCAGCCTCTGCGTAAAATGTTGCAAAAGATGTATCTGTTAAAGGACTGTTATCCAAAATCAACATATAAAGAACTCTTCAAACTCAACAGTAAGAAAACAATCCAATTAAAAAATAGGCCAAAGAGTTGAACAGATACTCCCCAAGGAAGATACACAGCTGACAACTAAGCATCTAAAAAGATGTTCAACTTTGTACATATTTGGGAGTTGCAAATTAAAACAATAATGAGATACCACTATACACTTAGCAGAACAGCAAAAATCCAAAACTCCGACGATATCAAATGCTGCCAAAGATGTGGAGCAACAGGAACTCTCATTCATTGCTGGTAGGATTGCAGAATGGTACAGCCACTTTGGAAGACAGTTTGGCAGCTTCTAAGAATACTACACATATTCTTACCATTTGATCCAGCAATCTCACACCTTGGTATTTACCCAATGAATTGAAAGCTTACATTCACACAAAAACCTGCACATGGATGTTTATAGAAGCTTTATTTATAATTGCCCAAACTTGGAAGCAACCAAGATTTCCTTCAGTAGGTAAATGGATAAATAAGCTGTGGTACATACAGATGCTGGAATACTGTTCTATCAAGATATGAAAATACATAGAGGAAACTTATATGCATCTTGCATCTTTTCAGATTGCAAGAAGCCAATCTGAAAAGGCTCCATCCTGAACAATCCCAACTACATGACATTCTGGGAAAGGCAAAACTATGGCAACAGTAGAAAGATAAGCCATTGACAGAAGTTAAAGGAGAGTGGAATGAATAGGCAGAGCATGGAGGATTTTTAAGGCAGTGAAGCTGTTCTTTATGATGCTGTAATGGTGGATACATGTCATTACACATTTGCCAAAACCCATAGGATATACAACCCTCAGAGTAAACCCTAATCTAGACTGTGAACTCTGGCAGATAATGATGTCAATATAGGTTCATTGACTGCAACAACTAGACCACTCTGGTGGGGGTATTGTTAGTCAGGGAGGCTGTGCCTGTGTGGAGGTAGGGAGCATGTGGGAGCTCTGTCCTTTCTCCCTAATTTTGCTATGAACCTAAAATTTTTCTAAAAAAATAAAGTCTATTTAAAAACAAAACAAAACTTTAGTTTCCTACTATACTTCCATTAAATGGATTAAAGAAAATATGACAATACTAAGTATTGGTGCGGATGTTGAGCAACTGGAACTCATACGTAGCTGACAGGAATTAAATGGTGAACAATAGCTTTGGAAAGTGGTTTATGTCTTTGAAAGTGAAACATACACCTGCCATATGACCTAATACTCCCACTTCTAGGTATTTGCCCGAGAGAAACAAAAATTCGTGTTCATACAAAAACCTATGTGAATATTTATAGTGTCTTTATAATTGCCCCAAACTGACAATAACCCAAATGCTCTTCAGTAGGTGAGTGGCTAGACAAACTGTGGTCCGTCCATTCAATAGAATACTACTCACATAGGAAGGAACCTCTGACACTTTCAAAAACATGGATGAATCTCAAGCACATTGTACTAAGTGAAAGAGCCCAGACTCAAAAGGCTACATGCTGTATCGTTTCATTTACACGACATTCCAGGAAAGGCAAACCTATAGGAGAAAGCAGATCAGTGATTGCTAGGGGCTGGGGGTGGAGAAAGGAGTTGGTGGTAGAGGGCATGAGAGAATTTTTCAGGGTGGTGGAAAAGTTTTACGGCTTGGCTGAGGCAGTAGTTATACATCTGTATGTGTTTATGAAAACTCATAGAGCTGAACCTTATTAAGGGTAAATTTTGCCATTTGTAAAATATACCTCCACTAAATCAATGAACAAACTTGAGTTTCTCATTCCATGCACAGCATCCCACCTTTCCTCCAGCTCTTGTCAGTATCACAATCTGTCCAAGGCCTGCTGGGCTCCGTCTGGTGCTGCTATGGAGGCTCTGGGGTGCAGTAGTGATTCTGAGACATGAAAAGCCCTATTCAACATCCTATTGCACATGAATAATATGTTGTTTTATTTTAAAACTGGGATTTTATTGCATATAACATTTTATATTCTGCTTTTTTTCACTTGGTATTGTTTTTAGCTTCTTTCCATGTTACTAAATAGACCTCTACATTCCTATCATTTTAAATGATTGATTAGCATTCTCTTGTATAGATATACCACAGTTTCTATATCAATCCCCAATTGTTGGCTGTTTTAGGTTGTTTCATTTCATTTTATTTTATTTTATTTTATTTTATTTTTTTATTTTATATTTTATTGAGACAGAGTCTTACTTGTCCTCCTCAGTAGAGTGCCATGGTGTCACAGCTTACAGCAACCTCAAACTCTTGGGTTTAAGTGATTCTCTTGCCTCAGCCCCCAGAGTAGCTGGGACTACAGGCACCTGCCACAACACCTGTTTTTTTTTTGTTGTTGTTGTTGTTGTTGTTGTAGTTGTCATTGTTGTTTAGCAGGCCTGGATCGGGTTCGAACCCGCCAGCCCCAGTGTATGTGGCCAGTTCCCTAACTGCTGAGCTATGGGCACCGAACCAGGTTGTTTCTAATTTTAGATTATTCTTAATAATACTTATGGTTGAGATAAATTTATGTAAAACTAATGAAGGGGTCCTCATTTGCACAGGGCTTTTTCAAATGCCTTTTTCAATTGGGATCTCATAATTTTATATTCATAATTTTGTATTCTTTGTGTTAAAAGGGCCCCTTAAATTGTGTACACCTCAGACTCCATAAAAATTAGATGTGTTCTTAGCTATGATAAACATCTTCACACTCAATTTTTTCTTTGGCTACATCTTTATTTCCTTAGGCTTAACTCCTAGAAATAGAATTGCTGGATTTAAGCAGATGTACATTTTAAAGATTCTTGGAACATGTTGCCAAAGAAATCCTCCAAAAAAGGTGATTTAATTTATATCCTAACCCTGCCCTGAATGAGAACACCCAAGATAGGGGTGGTTTCCAAGGGAATTATGTTTCTTTGTTGTTGTTCCTCAGTTGTAGTTGTTATTAGCACCTTTTCCCAAAAGTAGAGATTTTGATCTGACATGCCTGGGAGCTGTGTGTAGAATTCTTGAGATCTGTAAACTTAATTGAGAAAAAAATCTCATCTTTATTTTTATCATTAGCATGTTGTTGAAACAACCATTCTTTCCATTTTCAATGTAGGCCACAAATCTCTATAGTATTAGCGGTGCCTGTGACTTTAGCAGTCCTGTAACTAACAGAAATCACAGATGTTTTCATGCCTTGCTACCAGAGTTCAAGGTATCTCTCAGTATATCAGTGCTTCAAAATTAAAGTTAGTTATTAGACCTGCTACTAGGTCTTATTTTGTAATGTGCTAATAAAAAACATATTGGGCACCTGTGGCTCAAAGTAGGGCACCGGCCCCAGATGCCAGAGGTGGAGGGTTCAAACCCAGGCTCAGCCAAAAACTGGAAAACAAAACAAAACAAAACAAACAAACAAAAAAAAAACCCAAAGAAAAACCCCACATACTACTAAATCACTATTTTTAAATATTTTGATAATTGCATACAGTAGAATCAATTTCCTTCATAATAGCAATAGAACATCTGTAACTTGACCACCCAAGGGACTGAAACAAACTGATCAACATACAGAGGTGGCCAACATAAGGAACTAGGCCTACTATATTGATAAGTAGGTGTGGTGCCTGTCTGGTGTATGAATTTAGGAGGTGGTCAATGTAGGGAGATGGTTAACTATGGAGGTTATGCTGTATATGATTTTTTGATCTTATGGATTAAAAAACCTTATTCTGAAAAGGGGTCCCTAGTCTTTGTAAGACTGCCAAAGGGTCCATGGCACAGTAGGGTTCAGAATCATTATTGTATGGGTCAACTCACATATCTTTAAAACTTGTACATGATACTGAAAAGGAAAGGAATTAAACTTTCATGAACCCCTGCCTGGAGTCATGCCCTGTGTCAGATGCTGGGGAGGTGGGGCACAGAAGGGACAGGATGACTCCCTACTTTTAAGGAGTTCACAGTCTGGGTGGGAGATTTAATTTCACAGCTCCTGCTACTCCATAGACTGAGACACCAGTTTCTCAGATTTTCTAGGATTTTAAGAAAAATCAGAAATCCAGATTTTTATATGTTCCCATATAAAACCACTCTTCCAATTTTTAAATGTTGGCAACTAATCAAAATTTTTATAAACCACTGTGTGGGCCAAATAAAGCATGTCTGAAGGCTAAATCTGGCTCATAAGCCACCAGTTTACAACCTTTGCTCTAGGAGGAGAAAAGAATTCTAGTTAGGGTGGAACAAATCCATTCTGTGGGACAAAGTAGCAGTGATTTCAAGCCTCTCTTGCCACTTTCATTCTGCTTCTGTAAACCAGAGAAACAGGGAACTGGGGCCTTGGTTTTGAGAAGAGAGGCTATGGGAGGAGTTCTGTGGTGTACAGTGGGAATCTCTGCAATCCAGGTGCAGCCCAGGTGAAGACAGACATGGCTAGAGGGAGATGCTATTGTGTTGAGAGTGTCTGGGGAATTATGGGAACAATAAGACAATTAAATTATTGTATCCCTAGAAAGTTTAAGGGCCTCTAGCAAAAAGAGACAAAAATAAATGCAAAACAAAAGAAAAAAAACTACTTGAATTATTGAGAAAAAAAGATGTTATTGGATGCAAGATAAATTTACAAAACCCAATTGCTTTTCTTAAAAACACATAGAAATGGAAATAGAAAAAATATGCCATTTACAATATTGACAAAAACGACAGAATACTCAGGAACAAATTTAACTAGAAAGACACAAGACCCAAATGAAGACATGTATACAATCTTATAGAAGGATAGAACACACAATCTAAACAAATGAAAGATATGGGCCAGCTGTGGTGGCTCACGTCTGTAATCCCAGCACTTTGGGAGGCTGAGGTGGGCAGATCACCTGAGTTTACCAGTTTGAGACCAGCTTGAGCTAGAGTGAGATCTCTGTCTCTAAAAATAGCCAGGCATTGTGGCAGGCACCTGTAGTCCCAGCTACTTGGGAGGCTAAGGCAAGAGAATAGCTTGAGCCAAAGAGTTAGAGGTTGTGGTGAGCTATGACACCAGGGCACTCTACTGGGGCAACAAAAGTGGGACTCTGTCTCAAAAAAAAAAAAGAAAAAGCAAACAAAAAACAAACAAAATTGGAAAGATAAACCATGCTCTTGGATGGGAAAAAGATATCATAGAAATGTCACACCACCCCATATCATTCAATTCCAACAGAGTGCAACGATCTTGAATGGTCTTGGCTTTGTTTGTTTTTTTTTTTTTTAATTATCTTGAGACAGGGTCTCACTCTGTTTCCCAGGCTGGAGTGCAGTGATGCAACCATAGCTTACTGTAACCTCAAATTCTCAGGCTTAAATAATCCTCCTGCCTAAGCCTCCTCAATAGCTGGAAGTGTGGTTGTATGCCACCACATCCACCTAATTTATTTATTTATTTATTTATTTATTTATTTATTTATTTATTTTTGGTAGCAGTGAGATCTTACTATATAGCCCAGGCTGGTCTTGGCCTCAAGCAGTCCTACCTTGCCTCCCAAAGTGCTTGAATTACAGACATGAGCCACTGAGCCCAGCCAATCTTGATGTTTATATGGAAGAATAAATGCCCAAGAACAGCCAATAAGGTATGAAAAGTAATATTAATAACAGTGCAAGAGGACTTGCCTTGCAGATATCAGAATAAAATCAAAAACCAATCATTGGGGTATTGGTATAGGATAGAGAAAAAGATCAGTGAAACAGAATAGGAAATCCAGAAATAGATCTAACATTTATGTCAGAATTTAACATTTGACAGAGTGACCTTTTAAGTATTTTATTCATCTGGAAGCAAGTAAAATTTGATAATTTTTCAACTTCATAATCAAAAATACAATTCAGATTATTTAAAGATTTTTTTCTTTTTTTTTTTGAGACAGAGTGTCACTATGTTGCTCTTGATAGAGTGCTGTCACATCACAGCTCACAGCAACCTCGAACTCTTGGGCTTAAGCGATTCTCTTGCCTCAGCCTCCCGAGTAGCTGGGACTACAGGTGCCTGCCACAACACCCAGCTATTTTTGTTGTTGTTGTTGTTGGAGTTGTCATTGTTGTTTAGCAGGCCCCAGCTGGGTTCGAACTCACCAGCCTTGGTGTATGTGGCTGGCGCCCTAACCACTGACCTACGAACACTGAGTCAAAAGATTTAAATGTAAAATAGAAAACAAGAAAAATCTTACAAAAAATTTAGAAGACTCTATGAGCAAGCTCAGAGAAACTTTATCAAATCCAGAAGCTATAAAGGAAAAGTGGGGTCCTAGAAAACACTATAGGCCAAAAGATACATAAGCAGAGTCAACAGACAAATGAAAAATTTTGAAAACATTTGCTATGAGAATGTGAGATAAAGTTTAATATCTACAGTGAGGTTTTACACATTGACAAGGAAAAAAAGTTAATGCAATAGAAAACTGGGCAAAGGATAAACCCCAGCAATTTGCAGAAGGGTTAATGCAAATGGCCAAAAAAAAAAAAAAAAGAAAGAAAAAGAAAGAAAAGAAAAGGTGCACAGATCCAGGAGGAGGAAAATCTAATTTAAAGTAAATGAGAGATCATTTCACACTCATAGCTAAAAAATGCATTTCTTTTATTTTTTTCCTTTTTTTTTTTTTGGGGGGGACAATGTCTCTTGACAATAAAACCTGCATTTCTATTAGTGAAGCACAGGAAAAGATACTCTCATACATTGTTGAAATGTGAACTATTCCTATATTTTTGAAATTATATATAAACATAGAATCTATATCAAAAAATACAGAATATTTATCCACTGAAATCTAGCATCTCATGTCTAAGTATTTATAGAAACACAACCCCTAGATAATGCAAGGATATGAACATGAATTGCATTTTTTAAAAAAAGAATCTTATTGCAGCATGTTTATAATTAAAGAAAAGTAAAGCTCATGTCCATGAATAGGTGAATGTCTGAATAAATTATGGAATATTCACACTGTGGAACATTTTGTACTGTCAAAAATGAACTGAGGCCGTATCAGTTTATTTGGTAGGATTTCCTTGAAGTACTATTGAATTTAAAAAGTAACATGTAGGAAAGTGTACAGAACATGATCCCATTTTTCTAAAACAATGATCAAAAATCCTTAATACATGCCGATGTGTATTTGCATGCAATTTAAATGTGTCTGTCAATAATTACATGATTATGGAGAAAACATGCAGAAGGTTGGACATAAGAGTGTGAACATGGGCTACCTGGAGGGAAAGGGGAAGGTGGAGCAAGCTGATGAGAGTGGAGTAAAAAGAGAGAGAGACAAGCCCATCCTCTGCCTCCCCAAATGAAAGAGCAGCAACCTTTGGAATTGGACTCTCATACCATAAGGCCTACCCAGCCCCTGCCCCACAACGCTTGATTCCTGGGACCCCCACCCTCTTGGCCATCCCTCCCACTATGCTATCTGTGGCCTTCCATGTTTTTCTCCATGATTCTAGAATGGGGCAGTCAAGGCACTAAGGGAGGGTAACTGTGGTGGGGCAGTGTCAGTGCAGAAGTAGCACCTCACAGTCCAGAGTTCAGTCCCAGCTCTCCAAGGGCATCTTGGCAAATTCATGGAAGGTCCAAAAGGAGTGTTAATTCACTTCTCTGAACTTAACTCCTCCTTCAGCTTACAGATCATGTCATCAGAGATGAGTTCTCTTAGTCTTGCCCCCACCTCCATTATCTCTGCCTTTTACTGCGTGTGTGTGTGTGTGTGTGTGTGTGTGTGTGTGTGTGTGATGTTTAATGTCTATTGCACCAATAAGCTGTTAAGTACCACAAAGGGGTGGGGTTTGCATGTGTACCACCCAGTAAGGAACGCTGCAAGGCTCACTGGTTGCTTTCAATAATTTACTCACTCAATTTCTTTTTCATTGACTCACTCTTTTATTCATTTCTTTATTCACTTATTCCCTTATTCATTCTGGAAACATGTGCTATTGGCCAATGACTTTTCCCAGACAGACTCTTCCGCTTTCTAGGTGGCTTTTTGGGGGGAAGTGGGAGTTGGGACATGACGACAGAATTCTGGGAATGCATCCACAACTAGGGAGAGCCTAGTTGGAGTAAGTTGGGTGAGTTGGAACTGCTCCAGGGAAGGAGAAAAGATTCAAGAAGGCTAGAAGTTCCCAGAAGGTGCTGAAGGATCAGACAGGACAAAGTTGCATGTGATGGGGCGGTGGCTGGGGACAGGCAGACTCCTCTCTGTCCCCCACGTGTGCCTAAGAACTCCCTGCTGCCAGGCTTTGGCTTGTGCCTAGAAGAGCCTCTTTCCATCTCCACATGTTGAAATCCTACACTTTCTTGCAGGGCCAGCCCAGATGTCCTAGAAGTCTCCCTTCACTCCTCCAGCTGGAAGGGCGGCTCCCTGTTGCAAACAAACTCCCTGAGCACGAAATCTGGACCTCCCTCGTGGTGCTGACCACTTCCTGGCTTGTGCTGTAGAGTGGCCCCTCTCTCTGTTCAATTGTTCCCATGTATCCTGCAGGGCTCTGGCCCAGCACAGAGCAGATGTTCAAGACTCTCTGGCCTAATGAGTGAGCAGTGCTATGACTTGGGGCAGGGGCAGTATTTATGACCCCATTTTACAGGCAGGGAAATTGAGGTGTAGGTATGTGTGCGACTTGCCCTTGCTCCCACCAGGGAAAGTGAAGGAGTAGCAGAGCCTTGACTCAGGCTGTGATTCTTGTCCCAGAGGCAGGGCTCTTTCCAGGGCGGCTTGGTGGGAGGTGGGGTAGGATGGGGTGGGGCGGGAGCTGGGTCCTGAGAACCAGAAAGCCAGAGAGATTTGGAGTTCAGATGGCCAAGTTCAGGAAAGCACAACTGGGGAGGAGCCAAAGTATTTATTATGCTTGGTCTCCAGCTCCAAACAGAGCTGATGGATGGAGCTGCAGTTCCTATAAACAGCTTGAGCCTCCCTGCCCTCCACCCTCCCCTTCCAGCCACCACAGCTTCAACTGTTTCCAGTGAGATGGGGGTGGGGTTGGGGTGGGGAGAAGAGAAGCATGGGAGGGGAGGAGCAAAGGGGGGGCAGGGACAAATCTGAGGCAAAGCCCTAGAGACAAGAGGAGGCTAGTGGGGCATGGAAGGTGGTCAGAGAGGACTGCTCCTGTGCCTTCCCGATGGCCACTAGGGTCTTGCAGCCCACACCCCCTCTGTGTCCCCTGGGTCTGTGGAAAAGCCTCATCACCCCATTCTCTGTCTGAGGGCTTGTCTTAATCCCACAAGTTTATAAGTCCTGGAGGGCAGGACCATGTGCTCATAGGGCCTGGGGACACAGCAAGGACTAAGTGCAGGACCTCCCCCACCTCCAACGAGTTCTTAGCCTGTTGGGAGGTCAGATAGCGCCTGATGCTAGGGCTGAGGGCAGCTCAGGGCAGTGGGCAGCTGGAGGAGGTGATATGGGCGAGGGATGTGGGGGGAGGTGTGTGCAGGTGGGTCAGGTGTTTGAGGAGACAGTGAGAGCCTAATGCTAGACAGGGTCAAGAGAGGCCATGTGGCCTAATGGTTAAGATTGCTGCTATGGAGGGGCACAGACTTAAGTTTAAATCTTGGCTTCTATAAAATGAGAATTGTAACAGTAGAAATGTCTTCAAAGATTGTTAGCACTAAACACAGCAATGTATGTGAATTGTCAACACGAGTCTACCCAGAAGTGCTCGGCAATTGCCTCTGAAGCCCTCTATGGGAGGTGAAGGAAGAGATGGGGCTGGGCTGGTCTATTGGGGCCTGGTCAATAGCCCAGAGGACAGAGGCATAGGAGGGTGGATCCAGGGTCCTGGCCAGCACAGGACCCCAAGCAGGTGAGGAGCTGGTGGGTTTCCAGGCCTGGTGCTGGTTGAGTGCCACCCCAGCTCTCATAGAACTGAGGAAGCTGGGCCCTGGCTCCTCAAGTTGATTGTGATGGACGCAAGGGCGTCCCTCTCTCTAGAACTTGCTGTGAGCTTGGGAAGCCGGATGCTCTGATGACCTAGTTGGCAGCTATGTCCACATTTGGCTGAAAACAGGAATTTCTGTCTCATTGTGTGTCTTGGCCAGGTAAGCAAAATTCTCCTG
This sequence comes from Loris lydekkerianus, assembly GCA_963574355.1. Classification (NCBI taxonomy): domain Eukaryota; kingdom Metazoa; phylum Chordata; class Mammalia; order Primates; family Lorisidae; genus Loris; species Loris lydekkerianus. The sequence continues at coordinate 29,105 of CAUYPK010061717.1, forward strand.
TTTGCCAGGAAAAGGGGTCAGGGGCCTGGTGGGCTCCTGGCTGGATGGGAGGCCCAAGCTGCTGCCTTCCCCTTAGGCCTTCACTGGGTACTACATGCCTCTGGGCCCCCAGCCCCACTCTGTGAAATAGGCATTTAAAGCCTCCCTGTGGAGAGCAGGAGCCAGAGCAGGATGGAGGGGTGAGAGGGCACAGCCCAGAGAAGACACTGGCTTGGCACAATCTGCAGGAGGCAGAGCTGCCAGCATGGCTCAGGGGTGTTGGCTGGAGGGGATGGGTCCAAAGTGCCTGAGGGTGGGGAAGCTTCGGGGTGGGGGTGATAACTAGGAAGGGAGGTCTGGGTATCAGGCTGCTGAGAAGAGGAACAAGCCATTAGGGGACATCGCTGGGCTGCAAAACAGCTGATGTCAGGGTCAGAGGACCACTCCTTGCCCTCCATGGTCTGCCCCACCCTCACTGAGTCTCCTTTCTGAGCTTACTTCTCCACCAGCCCATCCAGGAGAGCCAGCTCCTGTCCCCTCCTCCAGCCCCCACTCCCATCCAGGAACCAGGAATGGTCTTCTTACAAGTTCAACTTTCAACTACAGCCCAGCTGATTGGCTGACCCATCACTAAATTCTCTAAGCCCCATGGGACCTTTAGGTCTTAGCAGGGGAGGCCTCTGGGTACCAGGGCTGGAGGCTCAGGAGGGGTGGGGCTGGAGACAGAGATATGGGCCCTGCCATCAGAGCCATGGGGTGGCTACAGCAATGAGGGCCATGGCGTTCCCCAGAGAAGAAGGCCTAGGGTGGAGTTCTGGCCATCACCGTTCAGAGATAGCCCAAGGAAGATGGGCACAAAGGTGCCTGAAAAGGAGTGGACTGAGAGGGAGGAGACAAGTTCATGTGTGAAGTCACTGCTGCAGGGAGAGCATTCTGGGTGTGGGACTAGGGGTAGAGGAATCTGGGACTAGGGGTGGGAGGGAGCCTAGTGCTGGGGGCTCAGGCAAATGAGGTCTGGAAAGTGCTCCGAGTTTGGCACCCTTGGAGCCCTTAGTAAGGGCAAGATGGGATTGGGAGGGGATGAAGGCGGCCCAGGTGGGTTGAGAATGGGGGTCAGGGAGGGAAACTACTTTACTGAAAAGCTGGCCTGTGGAGAGTGGGGAAAGGAAGGGAAGAGCGGCTGAGGCCCAAGGTCTGGGGTGGGGCAATGACCTAGAGCCTCTCTATATCCCCCAGGGGCTTGCCAGGAGGACTGAAAGACCATAATGGAAGTAGGGAAATAGGGTTGCAATGATGCTGTTTGCTCTCAGCAAAGACGAGGTTGGCGGGCCATGCTGTTTCTCGAAAATTATTTTTAATACATTCAGGTGGGTTATACAAAGAGCTGGTCCCAAAGCATGGGCTGTGACCCAGTTCCTGAGAGTGACAAGCAGCACTGTGTAGTGTTTTCAAAGTCAGTGGGGGTTGACACCTTGGTGTCATGTGCAGTAGCATCTGTGGTCTGCTCCCAGCCAGGACTGGGTCCATCCTGCCACTTGCACACCACCATGGCCTAGCCCTGGCTCTACCCAAGGACTCTCCCTTTAATTTCTTTGTTTTCACATCTGTAAAATGGGTGGAGAGAGCAGCACTTTCATTTTCTGACACAGGACCAAGGGCCTTGAGGCAGACCTCTGGCTGAGCACAGGTAAGATGATGAAGATGGTAACACAGCGTCTTGGGCTGGTCCCAGATCTTCCTTTCTTCCTGGACAGCTCATGACTCCATGGTCTGAGGACAGGATGTTATCTGGTAGTCTTTCTACCTGTGTTTTTAAAGAGGAAAAAGAAATACCTTCATGATGAGAAACAGAAAGGAAGTTTGGAACCAGCAGCATCGTGTGACATGACAGCTGGGAGAAAAGGACACCACTCAGGTCCAACCCCACCTCAACCCCCAAATAAGGTCTGAATCTTCTTTTTTTAGTGGCTATGCCACTGACCTGTGCGGTTCTGAGCAAATCCCCTTCTTTTCCTAATGGCGAGGTTGGAAGTCTCAAACTCCAGTCTATGCTCAATAGAGGCAGCGAGAAGGAAAACAAGAGAGCAAGAGAAAAAAGAGAGCCCACACCTGAGTGCAAAGGAGGAATGGGGGAGACGAGGTGAAGGAGGAGAGGAGGGTCTGCAGCTTCCTGTCTTCTCTGCCTGCCAGGGAGAGGGGAGAGGGTGGGTACACACAGCACAGGATGCTCCCAGGCTCTCTTTGAGCCACGTGGAGCCACTTCCTGTCCACCTAACAGCCTGCAGCCCCCCGCAGTGGCAGAGCTCAGGCCCTAGGGACAGAAGGATGTGGATCTGATTCTCAGCTGTGGCATTTATTAGATGGAGGGTCCAGGCAGACTTTTGGAGCCTCACTTTTCTCTTTTGTAAAATGAGGACAAAATATCAACCTCTAAGATTATCATATAGAGGCAGATGCAAGGCTTGAATTTGCACCGACAGTGGCCAAACTGGGTGCAAAACAGAACCAGATATTTAAGGTTCTAATGCTGGCTCAGTGGCCAGGGTGGGGAAAGAAGGGGGCTGGATAGGGCGTGGTGTTTAGGGCCTTATCAGGGTCAGGGTGCCCAAAATAAGAATGTCAGGTGGGGAAAGGGCCTGTCCAGAGCAGGATACAGAATGGTCCAGCAGGGCTAGAGCCCAGGATGACAACTTCTTAACCAGCCCTTGCTGGAGCTGCCACAGCTTGCTGAATGGCACTGGGTCCCAGACATACTCATGTGGCTCTAGTGCTCTCTTCCCATCACAAGCTCTTCGTTTTCAGTCATTATCAGATGTGGCAAATAGTCTGCTTGGAAACGTCTCAGAAAAAGCCTCTTGGCCTTGACCCTCCCTTTCCCTGGCTTGGCTGGAACAGAATTCTCCACACTGACCCAGCAGGGGCTGAAGAGCTCTGGAGCCCTGGCCTCCCACACCCTGAGGCCGGTCACGCTGTGTGGCGATTGCATGGTTCTGCAACAACCTCTCCTACCAGACTGGGAGGTTCTTCAGGGCAGGGATGCATCTCATTTACCAGTGTCCCCAGTGCCCAGAGCAGACTGTAGTACAAAACAGGTACTCGGCGAAGATTTGTTGATCCGATGGGTCAACATTATTCTCTGCTGCCCCTGAAACTGCCCAGCTTCTGATTTCCACAGCTGCATCCCAAGGGCTGACGCAGCAGGACACAGAGAAAGGAGCCCCTGGCTGGGATGTAGAGACCAGGGTTCTTGGAGCCTGGCTCACCGTGTGACCTTCTCTGTGCCTCTGGCTCCCTCACTGACCTGGACATGTCTCCCGGCTTCTTTAGGCTTTGTACTGTTGGTTAAACTTCTGCCGGCGGACACAGCAACAGGTGGCTAGCGTGGTGAGGAGGATGGCAGAGACCAGTGCGAAGGTGAGGATGATGATGAGGCTGATGTTCTTGAGCCCTCCTTTATCACAGTCTTCAGGGCGCACATGGCTCAAGGATACCTTCTCCTGGGAACCGAGGTGACAGATCAGGTCCTGGGTGGCATCCACATCCACACGGCCCTGGTGTAGCTGGGCTGCCAACCAGCCATTGCCACAACAGCTCAGCGGATTCCCCTGCAGGTAGAGGCGCCTCAGGCTGGTCTCTAGGGCTCCCATGGCACTGCCTGGCAGGAGGCTGAAGCTGTTGTTCCGCAGGTCCAGCACCTCAAGTGACACAGCCTGTGTCCAGGCAGGCAGGTGACTGAGGCGGTTTTGAGCGAGATTGAGCCTCTTGAGGCAGCTGAAGCAGGGCAGATCCACCTGTAGGACTGCCAGCCCGTTGCCCTGCAGCGCCAGGACCTCCAAGGAGGCCTCTAGGCCTGCCAAGGCCCCTGTGGCCACATCCAGCCCAGGATTGGCAGAGAGGTCCAGCTCAGTGAGTGGGGTGTGGAAGAAGGCCCCTGCCCTAAGAATCTCCATCTCATTGTCCACCAGGTTCAGGATGCGCAGGGAAGACATGCCAGAGAAGGCCACACAGCCTGAGGGGCTGGGTTCACCTGGCCCCCCGCAAGGGCTGACCCGGTTCCCTTGCAAGTTGAGCCTCTTCAGGCTAGCCAGGCTGGCAAAGGTATATGGGGGCAGGTCCTGCAGGGCATTTTCTTGTAGAAGCAGTGTCCTCAGAGACCCCAGGGCTCTGGAACTCAGTTCTAGGGCCTCTAGTACATTGTGGCTTAAGTCCAGGAGCACCAGGCAGGGCAGGGAGCCTGAGTGCCGGGCCTCAAAGGCCCTCAAGCAGTTTCTGCTGAGGTTCAGGAAGCGCAGGGAGGTCAGGTGCTCAAGAAAGCCATCTGGGACCAGCTCAATCTCATTGTAGCTCAAATCCAGATTCAAGAGCTGGGACAGGGGATGGGTGCTGGCATTCCAGCTAGGGTTTGAGAGGCGCAGGGCTGACCACCCCTCAGAAGGTGCGTGGATGCCCTCGCTGCCTTGGGGTGGTCCCGCAGGGAGACGGATGAGGTTGTTGGACACGTTCAGGTAGATGAGTCTCGGGAGCGCGGCCAGGTCAGGGAAATGGAGCAGTTTGTTCTCCCGCAGGTCCAGCCAGGCAAGCTGGTACTCGGCCTGGGGCTCAGGGGCCGTCTGAAAGGCCTCAATGCTGTTGCAGCTCAGGTCAAGCACCCGCAGCTGCGGGAGGCTGAAGTCGGAGATGCAGGTGAGGGAATTCCTGGAGAGATTGAGGTGGGCCAGGCGGGGCAGGGCCTCGAAAGCGCCGTCCTCGATGTCCATCAGCACATTGCTGTGCAGGTCCAGCCGCTCCAACGCTGGCATGCCGCGGAAGGTGTGGCGGGTGAGGCGCGTCAGGCTGTTCTCAGCCAGGGAGAGGATGCGCAGGCCAGGTGCCTCCCCCAGCAGCTGCTCCGCCAGACCACTGTACAGGCTGTTACCAGACAAGTCCAGGGAGGTCACTTGGGGCAAGGGCCCCAGACCACTGGCACTTAGCGTGGTGCCCACAGCCAGGTGGTTGTGGGCCAGGCTGAGATGCTCCAGGTGTGGCAGAGCCTGGAAGACTCCTGGCTGGAGGGAGCTGATCTCATTGGTACTCAGGTCCAAGTGACGAAGTGCTGTGTAGAAGCCCAAGGGTGAGGCCAGGATACTCTGCAGCTGGTTTCCAGATAGATCGAGGGCCTCAGTGTCCAGCGGGAGTTCCGAGGGGATCTGGAGCAGGCCCAGACCTTGACACGAGACCTCCTTGTCCACCTGGGGGCAGGTAAGGACAGCAATTGGAATGAATGGGTACAGTAGGGGACAGAAACAGACAGCCTTTTCTGGGAAGATGACTAGACCTCCTGCCAGGCATGGGAAGCTGCCTCCTATGGTCTCCCAGAACACTTGACATCCTCCACTGCAGCCTAACCACCCCATGTCTGGATGGCCCCATCCTGTACCCTGCCCCTTCCCTGTCATCCAGTACAGTATGGTGCTGGGCACAATGAAGTTTTGATGGATAAACAGATGGAGAGATGACAGACAAATCTAAGCACAAATGAACTAACAAAGGGAAATCCTGCACTAATTATTATCCCATTTTACAGGAAACTGAGCCATAGATCACGCAGAGTGACCCATAGCAGGGAACAGCGGGGCCATGCTCAGACCCAGGGCTCCTGGTTCCACATCCTGGGTCCTTTCTATGGGGACAGGTAGCTACCTTTCCAGAGTTAGATGGGAATTCACTTTGGGAGAGATGTTTCTAAAAGGGAAAAGTGTGATTTGTGCTCCTGTCATAACTTTTTTTCTTAGCCTTTCACCTCCTAATCTCTCATTCCATGGACAGAGCCTGGGTCCCAGTCTGCCTTCCTCGCGACACTCCCCAGATATGACCTCCTTTCTGCTGCTGTTGCCCGACCTCCATAGCTTGCTTCCCATGGCCCAGTCCAACATCAGGCCCTAGGAAGCAGGGGAAGGGGTAGGGGGAAAGATGGCCAGGGTCCAACTCATGGACTTTAGTGATAGGACTGTGTTGTATGTACTATGTGACCTCCATCAAGTCATTACCACTCTGGTTTTTTATTAGAAAGTAACTCATCCTTCCCCAGCAGCCATTTGACATTCTACATTTTATTTAACCTGTCAGGCATGTGGTCTCATTGGTCTTCACAACTACTTACCTGTCTGATGTGAGCACCCTATTTATAGAAGGGGAGGTTCTAGGACCACCCAAGTGGTGAGGAGTAGGGCTGGGATTTGAACCCAGGTCTTGTAACAACTAAAGGCCTTACTCTTGTCCTTCTAACCCAGTGTGCCTTCTGGGAACAAAATTCTTTTTGTGCAAATGCAGTTCTCCTTTCATCTCCTTTAGAGCCTTAGAAACCTCAGCCTTTCCCAGCAAAGGGGCTGGCTTCCACACCCACCCAGCTCCTGCCCGCTCCTGCCCCAGCCTCTCTGTCTCCACCTTCCCCTTCCAACTCATCCATCCCCCAGATGCTTGACTGCTTAAAAGCTCCACTCTGTGCTGCACCTCTCCTTAAACCCTGCCAGAGCAAAGTCCAGGACCCTCAGGAGGGGTATTCAAGACTATGCCCCCTGCCAACTTATCCCCTCACCTCCCAGCCCACACACAGTGACCACATCTGACACAGCCCATCACAGTCTCCCACACCCACTGCTGTGCTTCTCTCTGTGCTGGAGATGCCATCCTTGATCAGATCTCTGTGGGTCTCTTCCACCTTAAGAAGCCTTCACAGTCTGTGCTCCCTCTTACATAGCTTTGCTGCCATGAATTGACTGTGTGGGGATCTGTGAGACCATGAGCTCAGACCAAACCAGTACCGTTTTTAGGGGATTTGGATGCTGTGGAGCTGACCCAGAAGGTGCTCAGTAATTTTTTTCTGATGAATGAGAGTCACAGACTTCATTGGTTTAGTAAAGGTCTGAGCTACTGAATCAATCACCTCTTGAGAGGAAAGAAAAGGGATGATCCACCATTCAGATCAGAGTCAAAGACTGTTAGGGCAAAAAGAGTGCAGCTCACCCACTTCCCAGATGGGGAGACTGAGGCCTGAAAATAACAGTGACTTGCATGAAGTTACCGTGAGTCAGTGGCTGAGGAGGCAGAGAAGAAACAGAGATCTAGATGTCCCTTGCCTGGCTCAGCTCTGTGCTTCCTTCCAAGAGCCCCAAGGTAAGTGGGCAGCATCCTCAAGGCCCATCAGCCCTGCTCCTATTGTACCCTCTTAGGACACCCCTGCAGTTGGGCACCTGTGGAATCTGGAAACCTTCCCTGGCTGCCCTCTGGTCCTTCCCCCCTCACAACCTCTCTGCCTGCTAGGGCTGCTATGCAATCGCTTCTTCACTATCTCAGCTCCCTGGACATTTCTGACTTAAAGAAGAATCTACATGAACACCATGACCACTGTGTGGACGCCAGCTCTGTGTCAGGCTCAGAGTGTAGAGACCCACATTTAAGTCTCCTGGGCATCATCATCCACGTTCCTATTGCAGCCTCTAAGGTAGTGGTTCTCAACTTTCCTAATGCTGTAATGTATTTTCATTGTTAAAAAGGGGTTGTGACCCACAGGTTGAGAACCACTGCTCTAAGGAAACTGAAGCTTAGGGATGTGGGCTGCCTCAGATAACCGGGGGCTTAAAACTACCATTTTCAAGTTCTTTTTCGTGTTGGTGCAAGCCAAGTTCTGAATATTGGGCCCTCAGCTGGCCAACTCCCCAGGCTGATTCCCTCAGCACAGTGAATAACATCAGGACCATTTACCATTTACTGAGCCTATGTGGTGCAGGGGCCACTGCATGGTGCTTCACACGTTGCCCCACAGGCAAATCCAGGGGTGTACCACGTTGGGATTGGCAAAGGCTCCCTGGAGCACCAGCCCCTGAGAGTTGAGCCAGGGCACAAAGCTGGCCAAGCCCAGAGCCCAAAATGTGATTTCTACCCAGGTGCCCAGGTCCCCCACTCCAGAGGCCAGGCAGCAGATGGTGGGCAACATTGTACTAGGACACCTGGCTTCCTTCTCCAGTCCAGGAAGGAGTCTGAAGTCTGGGGTGGTGCTCAGCACTCCATTTTTAGGGCCCCCATGCCTCCCTCAGCTCTGAGCTGCCAGCACTGCCTGATTTACGGGGTCGGAGGACCTTAGGGGAACTTGCCCTTGTACCCTGAGTTCAGAGTTTCTATTCACTCTCTTTGAGATTGCAGGATGCCGCTGCTCAGCTTCCCTTGTAGAAAGAAAGAAGACTTGCCATCCAGCTCCATTTTACCACCTGCACATGGGAGGAATCAGGGTTGAAGAGGTACCAGGCAGTGGACAGTACCATGGGGAGCTGGGTTCGGATCCTGGCTCTGTCACCTCCTGTCTGTACGACCTAGTGGGTCACGTGTCCTCTGTTCAGCTCCTGAGTCTATTGTCCTCCCCATAAGTTCAGAGAGTGCTTTCCTATCTATTATCTCATTTCCCTAGAATCCAAAGCTCACCCCATCTTACCCTCTGCCTGTTGGGTTGCCAAAGCCCTTCACCTCTGAGCCTTGGACTTCCCAAGGTAGAATGTACATCTGTATTTAGTGACACCTGAGGCCTTCTCTGCCTATTATTCTGGGTTCTGGGAATCTCAGGGCTCTAAGGAGCAAAACAAGTGGTGTCAACAGCAGGCACCATACACCCCAGGGAAGGGCCACTGGCAGGCAGCTGCCAGCCCTTCTGGCCCTCCTGAAGCAGCTCCTCATTCTGTGTCATAACTTTTGAGTCCCAGGTTCAAGTGGGGCTGCTACAGGACTTGCCCTTTCCCCAGACAGGCTCTAGCTTTGGGCTCAGTGACTGCCCAGCTTCACAAATGGACCTACATAGTCTCTTTCCCCCGTATCTCCCAGGGCCATAGGAACTTTAGGGCTAGTTTCCCTAAAGCTAGCATGGGGTGGAAAAAAAGGAACAAAAGCAAATCAAATTTGGCCCTTGCCCTAGAGAAGGACTTGGTCTGGCAGGTGAGATAGGCTTGAACCCATTTACCAATCATGTGCTTAGTTTGCTGGCTATTGAGATAGAGGAAAGCTTGGGAATTACAGGAGTCCAGAAGAGAGAACAGCCAAACTAGGTCAACCTGGGAGGGGTCAGGGAAGGCTTCCTGGAGGAGGCAGCATTTAGCCTGAATAGAAATAAGTGAGAGGCATCCTGCAAGTAGTCTCAAATTAAGGAGCCCAGTGAAGGAAGGGAATTTGTCCCCAGGAGAGACCAGCACAGAGTACTCCCTCCCAGCTGGCCTATCTCAAATTCCCCACATATATACACATCCAACATTCTCCACCAGGGCACATTGCCCTGTGGGGAGTAGTAGAGCTTGGAGGAATAGAATCCAGTATGGGCCCCACTGTTCCTAGCCGAATGACCCTGGATAAGTTAGTTATTGCCTTTGTCAAATGGGTATAATACAGCTTACTTGGTAGAACTGTTGGGTAAACAAGGTATTTAAACATTCTAGTAGGTGCTCATTAAATGCAAAGTATTTTCCTTTTCCTCTCTTGACTCTTCTAATTTCTCTAAGACTGGGGCAGTAGGACACCCTTGGGCAGTGAACTTGGGGAGGTCCCTACCCTGCCTGAACAGGGCATCTTACCATCTTACAGGGCACTTTGTCTTGGTGTTGGGAGGCAGCCAGGCATAAGGTCAGCACGGCCAGGAGCAGCAGGATCTGGTGGCTCATGGCTCTGTGTGGGGCGAGGAGGAAAGGGGAACACTATGAGACACTGCCTTTTCTGACTATCAGCCCCCTGCCCCCACTCTATCTGTGCCTGGCCTCAGGGGACCCCAGACCACAGCTAGAGCAGGAATAAGGGTGCTGGGAATGGGAAATGGGGCGGCACCCTGTCACAGAGGACCTCCGATACTAGGCCAGGAGCTGGACCATTACCCAGGGGAAGTAAGAGCATTCAAGCAGTGGGTGACCTGGTCAGATGAGAGTTTTCAAAAGACCTCACCTGATGGGAGATAGCATAGAGGGATTGTGCAGGAGGCCAAGGGACCCTGATGGCTGTCCTTGGGTACTCTCAGGTAGGACAGAGATAGGTGGGCCCCTGACTCCATTTTCACCCAGGACACAAGCAGGCTTCGCCATCCCAGCTCCCAGAGAATTCCTGTTCTCTGCCCCCCTTTTATTTTGCCCTTTTTTTGATTCTTTGATTCTCAAGCCTTTGCTATTGTTCATGAGCTGGGTCCCCTGCCTTGACAGGAAGCCCCGGGGGAGGCCTGCCCTGTCCCAGCACTGCTTGTGGACTTCCCCAGGAGGAGGCTGCCAGACCCTCTACTTTCACTGAAGCCACACATCGTGAGCAGCCTGGGGTGAGGTTGCGGGGACAGCAGAGGCCCTCATCTTTGTCTGAAGATGTGAGACAAACACAAGGGATGTACAAATCCATCTGTCAATTTCACTCATTCATTCATATCTTTATTACATGCCTCCTCATGTTGGGCTTTGTGCTATGGACTGGGGATACCAAAATATGCATAGAAATGACTATAATATGGATAGAGAGTATTAAAAAAGGACACATAAAGCCCTCCAAGAGCACTGGACTCAGAGTTATCTACATCTGATCATTCCCTCTTGTCCCATCAACTTACCTACTGTGTGACCTTATACAAACATTTCACCTCTTTGAGCCTCATCTTTCTCATCTGAGGTTAATGACAGCCACATCAAGTTTTGTTGAGAACCAAATGAGATATATTCTATGGCAATGCTACTTACAGAGGCCTCTTAATGCATGAGGCATTCTTTCAACACTTTACAAGTATTAACTCATTTAATCCTCACAATAATTCACTGACTTGGTTCCGTTATCATGGTTCCCATTTTACAGAAAGGAAAAATGAGTCTCAGAGAGATTAAGTAATGTGCCCAAGGCCACATAGCTAACAAGTGGCAGGCCCAGGCAAGTCTGGCTCCTGGGTCTGTGTCCTTAACCTTTATACAACAAGGTCTCCCACAAAGAGTGCTCAACAAATGAGTACCGAATTGTGACTCTGAAGGATGCTTTAGGAGAAAAGGCATTTACAGCTAGGTACAGTGGCTCACACCTGTAATCCTAGCACTTTGGGAGGTTGAGGTGGGTGGATTGAGCTCACCAATTCAAGACCAGCCTGAGCCAGGGCGAGACATTGTCTCAAATTAGCCAGGCATTGCGGTGGGCACCTGTAGGCCCAGCTACTTGGGAGGCTGAGGCAAGAGAATCCCTTGAGCCCAAGAGTTTGAGTTTGCTGTGAACTAGATGCCACAGCACTCTACTGAGGGTGACAGTCAGACTCTATCTCAAAAAAAAAAAAAAAAAAAAAAAGAAATAGAAAAGAAATAAAGAAAAGGCATTTTGAAAAAGTATCCGATATACTCAGCCCTACTATGAACTAATTTTTGGCTTTCATATGAAAGCTATAACCCAGTTATAACCTAAGAATAAGGGGAATGGGGAGAGGGAGGGGAGGGAGAGGGGAGCATAGGCAGAGGGAGGGTGATAGGTGGGATTACACCTGTGGTGCATCTTACAAGGGTACATGTGAAACTTAGTAAATGTAGAACATAACTGTCTTAACACAATAACTAAGAAAATGACAGGAAGGGTATATTAACCAGTGTGATGAAAATGTGTCAAACTGCTTATAAAACCAATGTATGGTGCCCCATGATTGCATTAATCTACACAGCTATGATTTAATATTAATAAAAAAAAAATATATATATATATATATATATAATAAAGAAGACAGATGCACAATCTACAAACACATGAAAAAAAGCTCATCATCCTTAATGATCAGATAAATGCAAATCAAAACTACTTTGAGATATCACCTAACCCCAGTAAGAGTAGCCCACATAACCAAATCCCAAAACCAGAGATGTTGGTGTGGATGTGGAGAAACGTGCACACTTCTACACTGCTGGTGGGAATGCACTCGAATACTTTCCTTCTGGAAGGATGTTTGGAGAATACTTAGAGACCTAAATATAGACCTGCTATTCAATCGTATATTTCCTTTACTAGGTTTATACCCAGAAGATCAAAAATCATAATATAACAAAGACATCTGTACCAGAATGTTTATTGCAGCCCAATTCATAATTGCTAAGTCATGGAAGAAGCCCAAGTGTCCATTGACCCATGAATGAACTAGCAAGTTGTGGTACATGTATACCATGGAATATTATGCAGCCTTAAAGAAACATGGAGACTTTACCTCTTTCATGTTTACATGGATGGAGCTGTAACATATTCTTCTTAGCAAAGTATCTCAGGAATGGAAGAAAAAGTATCCAATGTACTCCCTATTATTAAGCTAAATTATAGCTTTCACATGAAGGCTATAACCTAACTATAGCACAAGACTATATGGAAAGGACCAAGGAAGGAAAAGGGAGGGGGGAGGTTTGGTTGGAAGGAGAGTAATGGGTGGGGTGACACTTATGGTGCATCTTAGAATGGGTACAGCTGAAACTTACTAAATGCAGAATACAAATGTCCACATACAATAACTAAGAAAATGCCATGAAGGCTATGTTGAGCAGTTTGATGAGAATATTTCAGATTGTATATGAAACCAGCACATTGTACCCCTTAATTGCACTAATGTACACAGCTATGATTTAACAATAAAAAAAGAAAAAAAAAAAGAAAAAAGAAAATGGATGAGTTGAAGAAAAGACAAAATATGAGTCACTTTCTTGAGTTCATTGCCCTTAGCCAATCAATCACCACTTCCACTTTGTACTACTTCCTAAATATATATCTTCTCTTTCATATTCTCCTACATGAATTTTAAAAACTCTTTTCTTATATTCATTCTTCCCATCTACTTCAAACTTTTCTCCATAAGTAGCCAAAGTGATGTTTTTTTAGAAGTACAAGTTCAGTCATGTTATCTCCACTATTTCTGTTCTAACACCATTTAATAGCTTCCTGTCCTCATAGAATAAAATTCACACTTGTCCACAAGCACCCCAAAGACCTTCCAGCTTCTTCAGCCTCATCACAAGCTGGTTGCCCGCTCTTTCTCCCCATCTCAATCCAAACTGACCTTCTGCCCATTATCGAAATGCATCAAACTCCTTGGGCCTGTAAGGTCTTTTTATATTCCAGTCTCTTGGCCGGGGACCCCTTTCTGTGATTGGTTCAGATTTCAATGTATGTGTCACTTCCTCAGGGAATTACTCCACAATCACCTAAAATGTATTAGGTATCCTTTTACATCTATCATGGGATCATGTAATTTTTCTTTGAGGAAGTTTTTACCACTGTCTTTAACTAACATATTAAGTCAGGCACTAAAGAGATTTGCAAAAGTTTATCAAAATACCCTTCTCAATTTTTTTTGTTTTGTATAGGTATTTTTCATTTTAAAATGTTATGTTAGTGTATAATGAGTTTATTACTGTCACTTTAAATAAACTAACTTTTTAAAAAATGAATTTTAATTTCTAATGTGGTAAACACCAATAGATTTAATAACATAAGCAAAAATTCTTTGGTTTCTCTATTCATTTTTAAGAATATAAAGGGATCCTGAGACCAAAAAGTTTAAAAATAACTACACAACAAATTAAACTAAGCTTTTGAAAAAATGAGATTTCATATTATACTTTAAATCTTTTAAGAATACATACTTTAAAATTTTTACTTAAACTTTATGTGAAAAGGACATTTTCATATGGTTGATCACTTACAAAGAAAATGCTTACTTTGTACACATGTACTGCTAAGTAAATAATAACAGGATTAGTCAGGTTAGGTCATAAGCAAGGTGTTAATTATAAAAGAGTTCATAAGAAGTTTAACTTCCTATGAAAAACATAGTTTAAAGCTTTAAATGAACAGTTTTCTTCTTTAAAAGCAGTCTAGCGAATGTCACCTTTATTAACAATTACATATAGCCTCAAACTTTCAAAGAAAAGCTCTTTTAAAATAACGATTAAAACATTTTGATCTTACAGAAAAGTTCTCAACAGAAGATTAATAAACAATTTTCTGATGACAAGGTAGACAGTATGTGGTGAATAGTGACTGCTACAGTTATTACTGTAATAAATCCATATATATGGTACTTTACCTTTTAAACTAATTATCCTCATTAAATTTAACTTATTGAATTTAAACTTATTTTTTAACTTATTAAACAACCTTATTAACAGCCCTGCTATCTGTAACTCGCCCCACATCTAATAGCTAAGTGGCAGTTCAAGAAAGTGACTCATATTTTGTCTTTTCTTCAACTCATCCATCAGACCCTGACTCCAGGGTCTGAGCTCTTAACTCTGTGTTACCCACACGTATATACAAACTAACCTTTTTTTAAAAATCCTGCTTCTAAACACAAATAAGAGTTATTCAATCCATGCATTGTAGTCTTCCAACACTCATTTTCACAACTTCTTCAAAACTTCTTATGAAGCACCACAGAAACTAGAAATCTCTGATTTTACAATTTTAACTACTGCCAAATCACAAAATTTGGAACTTAATATCATTTATTTACTTAGGGTCTATCTATCCTGTTTGCTGTGGTTTTGTTCATAACTATCAAATTTTCCTATTACATCTGGCTTTTCCTTTTTTCTTTTTTATTTATTAATTTTTTATTATTAGATCATAACTGTGTACATTACTACATTTATGGGTACAATGTGCTGATTTTATATACAATTTGGAATGTTTACATCAAACTAGTTAACACATCATTCACCTCACGTATTTAATTGTTGTGTTTAGACATTTATACTCTACTATTAATGTCTTTTATATGTACAGTTGCAATATGCACAGTAGATGAGGTCCCACCAATTACCCTCCCTCCGCCTATCCTCCTCATTCCCCTTACTCTCCCCTTCTCTCCTTCTTTCTGGGCTATAATTGTGTTTTATCTTTTGTATAAAAAGGTCTCTATTGTTCTTCAAGATTTTTCTGGTAAATTTTGGGTTTCTGCCCTTTGTGTTTCTTCAGTGACATTCTTTATCAAATACTAATGTTTCTGGGCCTTTGGACTATTGGAACACTAATACTGAGAAATCTTCACTTCTTAATGGCCTTATTTAATTATCTATTTCATCTGTTTGTGTAACTGATACTGTAAATAAGCAGAGTTTAGTGTCTCCAGGAATTGAAAGAAAATTCTGTATAAGGGCAATGTATGTTAAACACAAGGTAGTTTGTATTCTGAGAATTAATTGAGATATTTTGCCTGACATCCTCTTGATCGAAATGTGTGTTCTTTATTGAGTAAGGAATGTTCAGCACAAAGTTTTAGGAAAAAAAGAAACACTTAAAAACATATAATTAAACAGAGAGCTCTCATACCATCTTCTAGAATAATTTTTATTTTTGTTGAAATGTCAATGTTAAGTGATATCTCCCTGTCCCTACATTAACTTAGGAAAATAAACTATGTGTTTTTCCTAAGAGCTATGCTCCTTTCACTCCATTTGTTCTTCTCCTCATCTAGAAGCTCATGAAGTTGAGGCTTTGGTACCCCTCAAGGTTCCTTCCAAGACCCTGTATCTAAATGTGTGGTTATAATTTTCTATGCTTTATCTTAAGAAGGTAAAAACTACGTCAGCTCTGGGTTCTGCATGCAGCTCACGCGAGTCCTGAACATCTCCGTCAACTAGCAGTTAGTTGCAGTTATTGCCCATACTTGGCTTTCTCCATACTTGGAGCCAAAGAAAATCTTTCGGAGTGACTCGTGGACATCACAACCTTAGCTACCGAAGGTTATTTCTGCAAGAAAGTAGGAAAGAATTATAAGATGGGATGGGCAATGAATATAAATTTCAGGCCTAAATTTCTATTGATGGGGAATTAGATTACAAATAATGATAAGATGACTCCATATCAGAGACCAAGTGGAGGCCTCTGGTCTGACCTGGGCCTGCATAATTAAAAAAATAATAATAACAAATGAACAATTTCAAAAAAAAAAAGGAAGGAAGGAAGGAAGGAAGGAAGGAAGGAAGGAAGGAAGGAAGGAAGGAAGGAAGAGAAAGAAAGTGGAAAAGAAGAAGAAAGAAAGAGCCTTGAAATCAAAGCAAAACTAAACATAACTTCAAGATTGGGGAGATTTTACATTAAAATCTGAAATAAGTCAGGCTTATTTTCAAAGACCAGATCTGATAAAACTGGGTATAAATGCTCTGGCCTAAAAATGTTTCCCACCTATTGCCCTTTGCCCATTTCCAATGCCTGCCTATATTCTTCCTAGGCATTCTCAAACCATACTTATTGGTTTGCCATACTCAAATTATGTGAATAATATCCAAGAGATAGTATTTATTACAGTAAAAAAAAATCAACTAACAGAATCACAGTCATAGTATACCTAAAGTTTTATTTTAAATGATTTAGGTGATAAATTCTATGGTAAATGCAAACAATATGTAATCATTTTTATGGGACACACATTTTTTAATATTTGGGAGGAAGTAAAAATACAAATTTCTTGGCTGGAGATAGATAATTTATTTTAATTACCATTTCCCAGCACCTTTAAATATAATTTTAGTAGCAAACACTGTGTTGATAGTATGGCCAAAAGGAAGACAAGGCAATAGTACCCACTCAAATTCCAGGATTGTGCCACCAAAAATCTTGTTTCCCAGGTCAGAGCATAGACTGAGGAAGCATAAATTACACACTAAGACACTTTTCTTCATAGCAGTGTTAGAAAAGCCACAGTAAGTGCCATTTCTGACAAGCTGCAAACAAGTCTTTCTGGATCCAGAGTAATATCCAATTACCCAATACCACTGGAGCAACTTGTGTGGATTGCTTTAATATATATTCACAGCATGTGTCATTATGGCTCCCGGCTGCTATTAAAAGTGTGGCTAGCAACATGAATTAACAATAACACATTTAGTATATTATGGGTTTATAATGCCTAAAGCATTTAGTCAGTCTCCTTATTATTCTTAATATACCCTACAGCTCTTGAGAATCACGTAACTGTGTATTCATTCAACTAGTTCCAAAAGCTAAATGGAAAGCAAAATATTTCCTAAAGTAGTTTCGAGTAACCACTACATCTGGCTTTCTTCCTTTTCTCATCAACTAAATCAGTACACATTATGACTAATAGATTGCTCTGTTTTCAGAACCTTTTGTGTTTTGTTTTACACAAGCAGAACAATTCTTAATAGCAGGCAACTTCACCAGAACAGCTGTTCAGTTCAATCAGAAAGGCAGAGTGCTTTCCCTGGCTACTGTTTGCCTGAGCTCCCACAAGGGGCCTCTAGTACACCTTCTTCTACCCAGCCCTCCTCCAGTCCATTCTCCACTCAGGGGATGTAGTCATTTGGGAAATTATCAGATCAGATCTCATCACTCTTGAGCTTAAAATGCTCCAGTGGCTTCAATAGTTACTTAGAAAAAAATGCAAACTTCTGGTCTCTGCCTACAAGCCTCTTTCATGATCTGGCTGACTACTTATTTCTGCAACTGCTTTTCATACCATTCTCATCAACTAAACCTAAAAGACATCAACTCTTTGTCATTCCAAACTCTTAACATTTCATACTACTTCAACCTGGAATATTCTTCTCACAGATATTTTAATGAATACTTTCTTTTCCTTCACATCTCTGTTCAAATGACAGAGACTATTCTAACCAGAATAGAGTGTCCAGTGTACCCAGTCTCTATCACATTGCCCTGTTTAATTTTTTTCATTGGGCTTCATAAGTAAATGATTTTCTTTTCTTTAATGTGTTTTCTTATTAACTATTGCTCCATAAGCATGGACATGCACACACACACACACACACACACACACACACACACACACACACACACAGAAATTTACATTCCATTAGGGGAGAGGACCTGTCTGTCTTGCCTATTATTATCCTCTAAACACTCAGAACAGATTGTGATAGGCAGTAAGTGCTCAAAAAATTATCTGGCATGAAAAAAATGAACCTGCTAGTTTAACAGCTCCATCCAGAAGACAATCAAGGGAGCTCAACCTGTGAATTATATTCAGTTCAGCTGGTTGAAGTCCCATCTAACACAAGGAGAAATAATTATCTCCTTTCTGAGAAAACACTTGGTCTTGGTCCCTTTTACCAGGGTAGAAAAAAGTACAAGTACAAATAATCATTCCTCCACCCTCCCCTGCAAGTTTCCAAGCTTCAGCCACTCAGATATCCAAACCGAAATAGATAGGGTTTGTCTCATTCTTGTGTACCATATGTACCAGTTTTTTATTAAGTATTTTCCCCCCTACATTATTTTTTGGTGGTGACATGAAAAGTAGTAATATTTGTGAAATAATGAGCATAGTTTTCCCAAATTGTATTGCAATTAATCATTGGCTATTAAAGCATATGCATATATACATTTGAATATATTTTTAAATATAGGGGCATTCATAAAGTTTGGGTGAAATTTTAAATATTGGCAATTTAAAATTGCACATGAATTGTATGGTTGCCCTTTATAAAATTATCTCTTCACAACACTTGGAAGAAACTCTCCCAGGGGTATCTGCTCCCTCAGGCAGGTACCGTGAGGACCACTGACTTTTACGAGGCACTCACTCTACACCAGGCCTTGTGCTAAGCACTTTACTTATTGTAATACCCTCATTTGAGGAGGTAGTCATATTATCTCTGTTTTTATAGGGGAAGACGCAGAAACAGCTTAAACCATTTGCTCAGGGTCACACATCTAGTAAAAAGCAGAGGTAGTATTTAAATTCAAGTCTGTTTGACAGCAGAGTCTATTCTCATAACTACTGCATCATAGAGGATCTTTACAACACAATCATTTCATGCTTTGTTTCATAATAAACACTTCTTTCCCCGGGTATTATTGTAAAATCTTTTATTTACTCATTTTGTTTACTAATATAAAGAAAGGTTGCATATACACAGTTAACTTTCCTTCTCTACTCCTAATCAACAAGCTTGTTGAGAGACTACTAAAAACAATCTGAGCCCCCTTTCAGTATTCAGTAATTTTTAAGCATTGCTAATTGAATCACTGGCTTGTCTACTATTAGACTTTTATTTTAATAATTACAGGCTGCTGTAAGTTTCTTCTAAAACCCCCTACCAAGTCTCCACCCCAGATACAAGTGCTAATTGCTTTCTTAGCACTTCTGGTTATTCTCTAAGACATAACTCAACCTTTGAATTTCACTACCTAGAACAAACTTCTGACTTTTTCTCCCCTTCAGTAAACCTTAATAGAATAGTCAAAGAACCCAAGAGCTGACTTGAGTCTGCCCCTCCATTCTCATCTCATTCTCCAAGTGAAGTCATAGCATTGCCTGCCCTACTGTCCTGATGCTGAGCAGCAGTCAAAACAATACTTTACTCTTAGTAGCTTTTAAACAAACTTGCTTGTTTCCTGCTGATCTCCATAAAGTGTGAACAATATATATTTTTAAAAACTAACAATAGCAGCAAACTTTACTACAGTCCTATCCGATACCATGCTAAAGCTGTTTAGCAAATGTATTTCTTAAAAACAAAGAAGCAAAAACAAATCCACTTGTAGAGTAGTACCAACTTTATCCTCTCCATCTCACAGAAGATGAAACTGAAGTTCACAGTGGGCATATAACAGTTGGGAGGATTCTAATGTTCCACTATACACAAACTGTCTCAACCTTATCCTCATGCAAAACTATGGCAAACAGGTAGCAGATGCTTGTTCTATAAAAGAAAAAAGATAATTAACCTAAATACTGAAAAGACCTGAAGAAAGGAGATGCTTCTTTCATGATCTACTCTTGCAGATCTTTCACTTGTTATGTAAGGATATTCTGAAATGTTCCCTTCAAAAAGTTTTTCTTTGTATTTCTGTCCCTCCTGGACTATCAGTGGGGTCAGCAGGGTAACCATGAAGTCTCAATTTACTCTTGCTGCCTGATATACTTATTCTCATTTGCAGTGGTTCTCAACCTTCCTAATGCCATGACCCTTTAATACAGTTCCTATCGGTCGTGACCCACAGGTTGAGAACTGCTGGTCTAAGGAGACCTCTTTTGGAAAACAAATTAAATGGCCACTTTAACCCTAATCTCCCTGAGGGCAAGGTGTGCCTTCTTCCTTGTATCTCTCACTTGGACCTTAAAATTTTAAACCAATCCAAGAGTAATCCTTGTTAAGTAGTTTCCTCCTCCCAGCTAGGTGCAATTTCTCCATTACTAAATCTTCCATAGCACTTTGTTTATGTGCCCCTTCCAAAAATTATCACCTGCCAACTTTAACAGATCACACACCATTCCCTGTTCCTCCATCACAGGTCTTGAGTCCCCACTCATATTTTCATCCCCTGGGCACCTGGTAAGATAATTTAAACCATGATGTGGTTAACTACATATTGACAAACTGAACTCGATATTCTTCTAATGACCACCTTAGCTCATTCTTTCATTTAAACATTCACTATTTACCTACTATGTACCACCAGACCCAAGGAAAATAGGATGGAAAGATATGTGCCAACTCCTAAGGAACTACAATCTAATGAGGCAACTGCCAACAGAATGCAGAACTCAAGAATTGTGAGGTAGGTCATACACAGAGTAATGGGGAAACTAAGATGGATTATCTATCTGTAGGTAGTGAGAGGTAGTCTGGAACAGGGCTAAAGGATTAAGGGGGAATTTTCCAGATGCCAATGTCTGGGTGCTGGAGAGTGGGAAATTGTTGAAGAAAACATCCCAGGCAAAAAGAGAAAAAAGAGTGGAGAGAAGAAAGTGCATGCCATGGTGTGAGTAGACTGAGTGGATCCCAATGCTTAGAGTTAAAATCTTGATGAGTAAGAGCAAAATATTGTGCTCACCTCTAAATAAATAGGCTACCCTGTTAAATAACAGAGCAATAGGAAATAAGCATTTAATGCAAAGTTTCCCCTCTTAAAATAGTGATTTTTGTTAGCATCAGTGGGGATAATGGTAGGACAGCAAGAGAGGATTGATGAACTCAGGACAGCTTAGGCTGAATGAAACATTCTCTCTCTCCACTTCTGCATTTCTTTCACCAGATAAACAAGACTGGAAGAGGATGAAGCCTAACTAGAATTTGGTCAGATTGAAGGACAGTCATTTCAACACTTCTGTGTGTCTTTGTGCTGAAGGGCCCCAGGGAGGAGGAGTCCTCACTTCATAAAACCTAATATTGGATCATGGGATGAGGGCTGTGCAGCAGAGAGGCTTAAGAGAAAGGCTGAGGAGATGTCAACAAATGATCTCAGATGAATGTATTTGGGAAGAAAGGACCCAGTGGTGAGGAAGGATCGGTACATTTTTACAACAGTTGTGTTGTGTTCAGTTAGAAAGTATTACTCATGCTAGCCCAACATGTTCTCTCCGTTAGCCTAAGCCCATAGTGTCTACTACACACAATGACTACAGGCTAGAAAGACTAGGAAAATGAAAGGCTGGGACAGTGTCCAGGTTGGAAGGAAACATGGGGGGACACAATATCTGGTTGTCTACAGACAAGATACAGAGCAAGGAGGGAGAGTCAGAAAGGGGACATGTAGGGGCATATGTGCATGCCCAGGGATAAGAAAGACAATCGAATAGTCATCCTGCAGCTCACTGGCCTTGAGAAGTGCTGATTTCAGAGCATGCTTGTCTCTGTGGACATAGATAGCCTGTTCCTTCTCTATTGTTCTGCCACTTCTCCATCTGAATATGAGCCTTTTTTTTTTCTCCTCTGGCAAGAACATCTATCTACCTAATGTGGCAAATGAGTCAAATTTAACTTAAAGAAAATTAAAAGTCCTTTCTATGCACTGACATAAGAAAGCACTTAATCTCAATAAACTAGCAGTTAAGATGATGAGAAAATCTGCAAGAGCTCAGAGGTAACATGGAAAATCAAAATTCTCCCCATTCGTGTAAAGGAAAAAAGCCAAAATAAGCTTTCTTCTTGGCCTAACCCACATCACATAACATATATTAGAAATATGGGTTGGAGCAGTGAGCTGTGACCACTAGTAATTCAAAGGAGTCCCGATACACTCTCCACCAGTCTCTCAGAACAGCACTGGCCCTGGAAAATGACATTTACCGAGATTCTTAATAAAATGAACATCTTCAGCTGCTTTGCATGTTATTATATTAGATCTTTTGGCACACATTTCAGAACTCAAATACCTTACCTTGAGTGAGATGGGGATACCCAAAGGACCATTCTTCTACCCTGGGAAATATTTTCATTACCCAAGTCAGAGGAAGTGGGGAAATGAAAGTTTCCTGACTCTTGCCAGGTGGATGGCTTAATTAATGTGTGTTACATTTTCATTATTTGCATTTCCTTTGGAATGTAAGAGCTGTCTTCAAATCTGTGACACCTGTTTTTTACCTGCCTCTGTTCAGTGATTTCCTGGAAAAAGGAAGGACATGGCTGAACTGAACAACTGATCAACCCTGATGTAATATATACCACATTTAGCTTCAATTAGGTAAACCATAAATCACTTTTCAAATATATTCTTATGAGGCCCTTGAGTAAAACAAATGGTAAATACCAACCAGTTCTCTGATTTGGGAAGAGTCATTTAAAGTCTCTAAGCTTATCATCTCATCTGCAGAATGAGAGGGGAAGGGGACAGATTTCACACATGGCTTCCACATCCAAGAATCTGTGGAATTCTGTGTTTGTCCTCGTACAGAGCAGCTTTTGCATTGGCATCCAGCAATGGCTCTCCATCTCTTCCTGATGATTTTTTATCAAAAAGTGAACTATTTTATAAATTTATTACTAAATATTTTTTTAAGAACTGTAGAGGAAGTAGATATGGCTGCAAGAGGGAGACTTGTTAGGTTTCTACTTTTAGTATCAATTTATTTTTTTAAAGTGGAATAAATTCCTCCTCCACATCACTTTTCTTACATTTAAACAACAAACTGATGACCATGTCAATCCAGACTGTGATTCATAATGACAATAACAACAATAATATAAGCTTTTAATTTTTGAACTATCACTCTTGGCAGACCTTCATAATTGAAAGCAGTATAAAATAAGGCTTGAAATCACTGGCTTTGACATACTGTATGATCCCATTTATGTGAAATGTCCAGAATAGATAAATCCATAGACACAGAAAGTAGATTAGTGATTACCAGGAGCTTTGGGGATAGGAAAATGGGAATAAACTTTTAATGAGCACAGGGCTTCCTTTGGGGGAGATGACAGTACTCTGGAACTAGACAGTAGCAGTGATGGTTGTATGACCTTGTAAATATACTAAAGACCACTGAATTATATACTCTTCAAGGTTGATTTTTTTGGTATCCAAATTGTATTAATTTGTATTAAATAAATAAAATATAAATTGTATTAAAAAGTACAATTACCTCCAAGGGAGATTAGAGAACTACTATGCCATGATTTTAAGATGCCAGAATCAATGTACAGCATGTAGTGAGCACTCCACAAATTTTTCTTTTATTATTACTTAATCCTCACAATAGTTTCATAAGGTGAGTAGAACATTCTTAATTTTAGAGAGGAGAAAACATCTGTAAAAATCCAGAAAGTTGCTCAAAAGTTTCAGAGCCACTAAGTGGCAGGGTGGAATTCAAGACCAAGACTATCAGAATGGAAACTCACGCTCTTTAATGGCAAAACCTCATGACTCACTTGCTAATAACCTAACATATACAAGAATTGCTTATTGTCTTCATATTTACCAGAAAGTCCATGCATAATCCTCCAGAAAGCCATTACCTGAGATGATGGACAATGTCTAGGAATTAAGAAAATTAAAGAACAGGTCAAAATTATGAAAGCACAAAAGTATATGCTTTACCACATGATTCAGAAGCTACTTGCATCTTTAGAAGGGGACTTTTCTATCAAGAAAGAACCAGAGTAGCTCAGCTTAGAAAAGCATTATGTAGACACAGTTTCTAGAGTTTCTACAAAAAGATAAGGTCTATCAGCTTCTCATCTCTATGTCAAAACCACCTTTTACTTCAATTTCAAATCTAATCATCTAACACTGTAGCTATTAGGTGCATGTAACTATTTATCTTTACATCAATTAAAATTAAATAATATTAAAATTTTGGATCCTTAGCTCACTTTAGCCACATGTCAAGTACAGATAGCCACATGTAGCCACTGGCCACCATATTGGATAGCACAGCTTATGGGACATGTCTGTTACTTCAGAAAGTTGTATTGGACAGCACTAATCTAGTGTAAAATCACATCATCCAGTCAAATATCATGGTAAAATAAGACTTTCTATTTAATATCCTAAAAATGGACTTGGGTATCCATGTGAATACCTAGAACCACTATAAATGTTCACTTTGGTTGTAAATGATTTACAGGTATAATTACTCATATGCTTTTAAAAATAATATTCTCTGATCATATTACTCTCATCCACAGAATTCTTTCATTAAAATTGCTTTGCTAGACTCTATCTTATCATTTAAAAATTGCAAATAACATGGACAAACAGATAATGGACATGTGTGCATACTGAACTTGTTTTTAAAGGAATACAATTCACTGGTCCTAAAAGACTCAGTTGTTCTAGTTGCTGAGTTAATAGCCTTGTGAGCAGAATGCCCTTTTATTCAAAATAATTTGCAAAATATTTTGACAATCATTCCAATTTAAGTGAAGATGGTAGTGGCAACAGCCCAAAAACAAAATAATCATATGTATTGGGGTCAACTGTACTAATGAAGCCTCTTTTCCAGCTTTCCTCTGAGCCAGTCTCACATTTGTGATATGAGAAGAAAGATTTTTTTTATTTATTCTCATATTTTATAGTGACAAAACACATATATACAGATACAGATAGATACATAGAGTCTGATAATTAACTTCACAAACTTGCCACCACGTGTTTACCTTGTCAGCACTGTACAAACAACTCAGTGAGGTTCATAACCTCAGTCTATCAGAATCTCACAGCTGTGTTCACATTGACCTGTGGTGATTTCTTGCTGAATGGCATTCATTATTGTTGTTGCATGTTTTTGTGTCCTATATGACAATTGCTTTGATGGTCATTCCAGAAAAAGAGTTCTAAATTTGCTTTGAGGGGTGGACTAGGTGCTGGCATTGGTGCATAGCTTCCTAAGTGAAGTACTTTAAAGTGATTATAGTGATATTTGTCAATGAGGTAAATAGCACTTTTTCTAGGATGAGTTCCCAAACTTCACTGTCAGACTTCATCTATAAACACACAAATATGTATATACATACATATGTTCAAAAATAGACATATATCCCATAAGGTTGGTATCTATTATCTAGTTTTATTTAAACTTCTATTAAAGTATAACTGACATACATATAAGTTCAAAGAGTCTTTTTTCTTTTGAGACAGAGTCTCACTATGTTGCCCTCAGTAGAATGCCATGGTGTCACAGCTCACAGCAGCCTCAAACTCTTGGGCTTAATTGATTCTCTTGCCCTAGTCTCTCAAGTAGCTGGGACTACAGGCACCCATCACAACACCCAGATTTTTTTTTGTTGTTGCTGTTGTAGTTGTCATTGTTGTTTGGCACGCCGCAGGCTGGGTTCAAACCCTCCAGTCACAGTGTATATGGCTGGCCTCCAGCTGCTGAGCCATAGGCACTAAGCCAAGTTCAATGAGTGTTTTACATCTAAACACTTACATATAACTAACACCCATATCCAGCAGAATATTATCATTACTCCCAGAGCCTACATTTTATAGCCTTCCACTCACCCACCACTCTTTCAAGGGTAACCAACATTCCAACTCTTAATATCTCCTATGAAGCCTGATGATATTTTTGCCTTATATACATGGTACTCTTTTAGTATCTCCTAATATCTCCTAATATCTAATATCTCCTATGAAGCCTGATGATATTTTTGCCTTATATACATGGTACTCTTTTAGGGTCTAGCTTGTGTTATTGAACAAGACACCATCTAGTTTTGACAAATCCTCTTTCTTGCCACTAGGCAGCCATTCAATACTTTCTTACCCTATAGAATAATCCTTACTGAACACATATTATGTGTCAAGTGTTTTACATGCCTTAACTCTTTTACGTCCCTCATACAAGCTTCTCAGTAAGGTATTATTATTAGCTCTAGTAAACTGATGAGACACTGATGTGTCAAATTGGCCACTTATTAAATTAAATATTAATCTAGGTGTTGGTGTGGAAGGATTCTGCAGATGTAGTTCAAGACTTTAATCATTTGACTTTAAATTAGAGGGATTACCCTGGGTGGACCTGATTTAATCAATTGAAAGGTCTTAAAAACAAGGCTGAGGCTTCTAAGAGAAAGGGAGAAAAAAAGCAGGAGGGAGGGAAGGACTTCTGGAGCAGGTAACAATGAGCAGCAGTCACATATTAACTTATATATGCTAAAATTGATGATAAACCAATTCCAAAGCCAGTGTTTTTAGTTCATTCAAGAATTGAAACTTAACAGTAGAAATGGCAGGCACCATTGGTTATTTTTCAAGCCAGCCCCGATGTCAAATATTCATTCAGCTTGTCCCTATAAGAATACCCATTTTATTCACATCCTGCATCATATTTCCAGTTCAAATCAACAAAATTATTATATTCACAGCAGGCCTGTGGGGGTGTTTTTGGACAGCCAGACTTTTCAGACTTATCTTTCAAAGCAATCCTAGTGAAGGTTTCTTTTGAGTGGATCTGAACAGATCTCAAGTAAACTCTTAAGTTTAAGAACAGGAACTATTTCTTCCATTATCATAGTGCCTTTAACATATATTAATGAGCAGGACCGAAGGTAAATCTTAGCACAAATGTATATTATCATTTGTCTTCTCTTTTCTTATTTAAGGTTGATTTAAAAAATCATTTTCCATTTTCACAAGTGAAATTAAGTGGAAATCAAATGAGATTCTTAATTTTCCTTTCCAAATCTTTTCTTCTTCAAGTCTTCTTCATCTCAATTATCAGCCTCCTCAATTCACTGAATTTCTTAGGCCCAAATCTTGGTAATGGTCAGCAAGTCAATTTTGCCTCCAGAAACACCCCAAAGCTGGCATCTTCTCCCCATTGCCATCATAAACAGCCTTGCTTAGGCCTCACTGCCTGCCAAACCCAGGAAAGGAAGCAGTAGGTAAAGTCCCAGCTTCCCTCTTGCCCCTCTATAAGCCATCCTATATACAACACAGTAATGACTCAAACTGTAAATTAGATAATATCACCCTCCTGCTTACAATTCCAAATTAGACTGGATATTTTATGATACTAAAAAATTACTATAAAGTTTTAGATGTGATGATGGTACTGTCACTATGTTTTAAAAAAGAATTCTGATGTTTTAGAGATCTAGATGAAATGTTGACAAATGACACAAAGTCTGCTTCAACTAATGCAGTGTGATAACAGTAACTGGGGAGGACTATGGCTGGGGAGAGGACACAGAGAAAATGAGATTGACCAAGAGTTTATAATTACGAAGTTGATACATGTTTCTATTTTTGTAAATGTTTGTAATTTTTATAATAAAATATTTTGAAATCACTAATGCCTCCAGACTGCACTTAGAATAAAATTACAACTTGCCCACATTAAAAAGGGTTTTTATGATCTGAGTGCTGCTGACCATTCCCTGGTTTCCTCCAGTACCCAGCTTTGCACATCAACTGCCATACAGCTGCAACAGCTGTCCCACACCCTCGCCATACCAAGCTCTTTGCTGCGTCAGGGCCTTTAGACTTGCTCTTCTTAGCCTATGGGGCTCCTCCCTCTGCTGTGCTCAAGGTTGGCTCCTTCTCCTTCAGGTGCCACTCCAACATCACTCCTCAGAGAGGGCATCCTTGATCATGCTATCTAAAGGCATCTTCCCTTTTTGCTGTCCCCCTACCTCTGCATCCTTCCTACTCAGTCTCTTAATTTCTTTCATTCACTTGATTTATTTTCTTTATAATGCTTATCACTTTTTTGAATTCATCTTATTCCTTGAATAAGTCCTTTTCAAAAATAAGTCATGTATTGTCACATCTCCCCCACACTAGAATATAATTTGGGGGTTTTTTGGGGGAGCGGGGAGTGAGACATACTGTCACTTTGTTGCCTTCCATAGAGTGCTGTGGTAACATAGCTCACAGCAACCTTAAATTCTTGGGCTTAAAAGATTCTGTTGCCTCAGCCTCCCAAGTAGCTGGGACTACAGATACCTGCCACAACATCCAAACATTTAAAAACATCAGGTCTTGCTCTGGCTCAGACTGGTCTTGAACTCCTGAGGTCAAGTAATTTGTTTGCCTCATCCCCCAGAGTTCTAGGATTATAGGCATTAGCCACCACACCCTGCCCCAGAATATACTCTTTGACATAATTGGGACCTTGATGTCTAGTTCTCTGGCATACTTCCCATATCTACAATAGTACACAGCATTGAAGTGGGACTTAAGTGATGACACATTAAATGAATTCACTATTAGACTTGACAATTAAGGCTGCATATATAGCAGCACATAAAAAATTACAATAACTAATGTCTTGAAAAGTGAAATTACCCTTATACATATATATCTTAGGTATTAATGACTAGCTAATATCTATGGACTTCCTTTGAACTAAATATATATCAATGTAATACATAAGTAAATACTATATATATTAACACAATTAATGAAGAATTAATACTTGTGAATTTTCTTTGACTTACTTTCGGTATATTCACATTCAGTACATGCCTTTATAGACGCTCACACTATCATTATTCTGCCACTACACCTATGATAAGATCACTATTGGTTTATATATAAAGAATATGACAGTCTTTGATTGCAACAACTCTAGCAAGAGATTTTTCTAAACATATTGTTGCCAGACCTTACACTTTAAAATTCATTTCTAAGATTCTTAGCTGGTGTTAAACCATGTCAGCATAATAAGCAAGTTTTGATTTCCTTTCTGATGTTCCCAGCTGCTGAAAGAATTGATTTGGAAGATTTTTTCCATTGACCTGTAAGACTGTGAAGAAGAGATAGCTCTTCTTAATCTCAAAGATTCAAGCTGAACTTACATTTCCTGGCCTTTGTTCACATGTCACCTTCAGAGCTTGCTTTATTAATGTATCTTTGGAGGAACACAAATATATTAGTGATAGGACACTGATGGGTAGGTTTTAACCCCTCCTTGGAATGTTGTTTTAATAATGATGGTTCAGTATCCCATTTGAGGATAAATGTACTTCATCAGTGTAACTACAATAAAGCCTATTTTTAATTTTAATATACCTACCTTTCCAAGTATAAATTTATCCTGGGGCTATGTATGTGACAAAGAGTATCAAGAATAAGGTTAAAGAAGGCATAACTTCTTATTGTTAGAAGGAAAGAAAGAGAGAGATGAAAACACCTCTAAATGGTAACTAGATAGCTGGACTGGCGATGAAGAGCACTTATCACTGTGTACTCTAGAATTATCAAAATTTTGAAACATGTGAATTCATTGCTTATTCATAAATAAATAAATAAATAAGCAAGTAATCTGGGGGAAAAAAAGAATACACACCTCTAATGCAACTCAAACTTCATTTAACACAATTTGATTTTTTTTAACTAATACTCCGAATGAGGCAGAAACAAAATGAAAGGAAGCATTACTCATTCATCTATTTCTTTAAAACTAGGCTAAACTTGACCCTAATCATTTAGTAAACTTTAAAGGCCCTTCCCTGTCTCTCTCTCTCCAAAATGATTAAAATGTGGCATTCTTATATCTCTAAATAATGGCCATGATCCTATTGTACTAAGAGGTTTCTATGGTTTTTAAACAAATATACTATTACATTTTCTTTTTCTTTCCAGACTTGAAAAATTCAAGAAGAAAACCTTGTATAAATATTCATACCTAACCTCAACATTACCTTATGCAGTAATACCCTTAACAGTCTACAATCAAATGATTTAAATGGCACTGGTGGCCCAGCCTGATGCCACTTTAATAAAGGACAGCCCAGAAAGCATCACAACAGGAAATTGTCACTCTTAACCTTGACTTAAGAGTATGTGGTAAGTTTCATAAGCAGATTGGCCCCCATAGGAAGGCACAATAAATAGAAGCAAAAAGCCAAACCTACTACAGAGATATTTCCAGTATTTGAATTTTAAAAAATACAAACAAAAACCTTTTTGAACAAAGGCCACTCCATCCCTAGTACTCTTAGAGCATTTCTAGACTGGAACTCTTTTTGCTAGAAAACCTAGAAGATCTCTTGCATTTTGCCTCCAGCGACCTCAGTCTGGTTATATTCCCCAAACATACTGTTCTACTGCATACAGTTTCCATTGTCGGACTGTGAGTTTGATGTCTACACAAATGCTTCTTCCTTATCTTTTGAAATTCAAGTTGCATGCAACCTGCTTCAGTAAGCCTTCCTTAAAGAGTGTCTCATTTTTAAGTCAACCCCTTCAAGGTAAGTGATTTAACCTTCAGGGTAAGTGATTTAACAATTTACAATAAATTGTAATTCTCTTTCTACGTATTTGTCACACCTACTGAGTACCTTCTGGACAAAGATCACAACTCATTTGAGTCTGTGTCTTCAGGGCCTTGTTTCTCAGATAATGATGAAGTAATCAAAGAAAGAATGAATGAATGAACAAAGCAAGCCAATAGCAATTTAAATGCTGAGATTTTTTCCCATCCCTACTACTACCCTTCCTTTCCACCCCACCAGAGTTTATCATCTTGTACTCTTTTCTAGGTCTTAAGCATTGTTAAAATTTCAAGTTAATAATCATCAAAGATTGTTGAAGTTCTATGGCACAATGGGTTTTCTATTGAAAAATTTATCACTGTGGCTTCCATAAAGAGTAGTTCATATGCATGTACTTTTTAAATTTTTTTAAATTTCAGATTAATATGAAGGTACAAATGTTTAGGATATATTGTTTCCATTTCTAAGGTAAAGTTCAAGTTGTAGTTAAGCCCTTCATCCAGGGGGTGTGTTGTATAGGTGAGAGTTTACGAATCCCTTTTCTCCTCCCTAT
This sequence comes from Loris lydekkerianus, assembly GCA_963574355.1. Taxonomy (NCBI): domain Eukaryota; kingdom Metazoa; phylum Chordata; class Mammalia; order Primates; family Lorisidae; genus Loris; species Loris lydekkerianus. Next base: position 60,053 of record CAUYPK010061717.1, read on the forward strand.
TCCACTTTCCCTCCCCCCACACACACTTGAATAAACTTGTGTTTTTCTCTCATGTGGGCATGTAGTTATTTTTCTATTGGCTTCATATTAGTATTGAGTACATTGGATACTTACTTTTCCATTCTTATGATAAGAATGGAAAGACACTTATGTTTAAGTGTCTTGCCCACTTATAAATGGGACTGTTGACTCTTTTCTGGCTTTAAATTGAGTTCCCTGTAGATTCTAGTTATCAGTTCTCCGTCAAATTCATAGAACACAAATATCTTCTCCCATTCTGAAGGTTGTCTATTTGTTTTCATTATTGTGCAAAAGTAGCCATGAAAAAGCTTTTCAGCTTGATCATGTCCCATTTATTTATTTTTGATATTGCTACAATTGTCAAGGGGGTTTTCTACATAAATTATTTTCCTGGCTGATAGAGTCAAGAGTTTTTCCCACAATTTCTTCAAGAATTTTTATTATTTTGTATGTTAAATTTAAATATTTTATCCATTTAGAGTCCATTTTTGTCATGGTGAGAGGTACAGGTCTAGTTTCAGTCTTCTATATGTGGCTAACCAGTTCTCCCAGCAACATTTATTAAATGGGGATTCTTTTCTCCTGTGTCTGATACGTTAATGGATATTGGTACAATAATATTCAATAAGACCCTAGCAAGCAGAATACAGCTACATTAAAAGTCTAAACATCATTATCAGGTGAGCTTCATCCCATGGATGCAAGGTTGGGTCAGCATACATCAATTCATAAATATAATTTGCCATATAAATAGAAGTAAAAACAAAGACCCTATGATTTTCTCAATAGATGCAGAAATAGCATTCAACAAAATTCAGCACTTTTTTTCTTATAAGAACACTTAAAAAATAGGCATAAATGGAGCATTTCTTAAACTGATAGAGGCTATCTACAACAAACCCACAGCCAATATCATATTGAATGACATAAAACTTAAAGCATTTCCATTTAGAACTGGAACCAGACAATAATGTGTCCATTATCCCCATGGCTGTTCAGCATAGTGTTGGAAGTTCTAGCCAATGCAATCAGGCAAGAGAAGGAGATCAAGTGTATGCAAAAGGGGAAAGAGGAGGTCAAATTCTTGCTCTTTGCAGATGATATTATCTAACACTTGCAAAAGCCCAAGGTCTCAACAACAGTGCTCCTGGAAGTGATCAATATAGTAATATCTCAGGATATAAAATCAATCTCCACAAATCAGTAGCCTTCATATATGCCAATAACAATCGAGCTAAAAATCAAATCAAAGATATAATACCTTTCACAGTAGCTTCAAAGAAAATGAAATATCTGGGCAAATACCTAAAAAAACATGTAAAGGATCTCTATAAAAAGAACTATGAAATCCTGAGAAAAATAGCAGAAGATGTTAACAAGTGAAGAACATACCATGCTCATGCCTGGGAAAAATCAGTATTGTTAAAATGTCCATACTACCCAAAGCGATCTACAGATTTAATGTAATCCCCATCAAAGCACCAACATCATACTTTAAAGAACTTGAAAAACAGTATTTCATTATATGGTACCAGAAAAATAAAACCAAATAGACAACAAAATTTTAAGAAATAAAAACAAATCTGGAGGCATCATGTTATCAGACTTCATGTTATACTACAAGGCCACAATCATCAAAACAACATGGTACTGGCCCAGAAATAGTGATATAGATCTATGGAATAGAATAGAGAACTTAGAGATGAACCCAGCCACGTATGGCCATCTGATTGCTGATGTATGTACTTTTTAATCATCAGTTGTCTTTCTTTGTGAATAGAAATGTTCACGTATCCATCTATTAGATGTTACTGTCTTGTTTCGCAAATCAATTATTTTCCTTATTTTTAAGTAAAATGTTAATAGTAATACATGAGAGAAAATGATATATGAAAAGAAAATTGTATTTTTTCTAATTCTTTTTGTTATTTGGTACAGGATAGAGACAGCTTCTTAGTGAGGATTCCCCAGGGCTATTGCCTCCTTTGATGATCTGTTTTGCTGCTGGGTGTGTTAACCTAAACATTGTTTGGTATAAGTATTTCTGTACCTGATTTCTGAATTTACAAAAACTAGTCTCGCAGATCACCATAGGGTAGATCTAATAGCTCTGTACTAAGATGTTCCATGTTTCTTTTCTAACCCAGCCTTGTTATGTTATGTACAAGGCAATAGTTGATTTCACCTGTCAGTCCTCACAGTTATAGTTATTGCTTATACCCTTTCTGACCTGATAATATGTGCCTTCCATTCAAAATATTGCCCCAATTCAGCAGGAAGTATTTTGACATCTACATCTTTCCTCCCATAGGTGCAGAAGGATAAAATTAACAATGGGGAATATAAAACCAAGAAAATGATCTGAAAAGGGTAAAAGTGTTTTAGACTTTTCACAATCCAATTGCCCTTTTGGAAACTAAAAACCTACCTCCTTGCCTCAGGCAAGCAGTTGGGATGGGTGTAGGATTGCCTTTTGTTCTTTGTGCCACAGGAGCTGGGTAGAGGTTAAGAGATTCTCTTAGCCAGAAGATGAGATTAATAAGAACCATTCCCTTTAAAATCTCTGTACTGCTCAGGCAGAGGACATTGTTACTTAGAGATGGTAGTCTGCCAGCCTCTTTATTTGCCAGTAAATTAATAACCTCTTTCCTTCTCCTCAAAAAGAAAGAAAAAAAGACAGAAAAAAAGAAAGAAAAAAGCAGAATAAAGAAAAGGAAACAGTCTCACTATAAATTCAATAAGAAAAATTAATTTATAGTGCATTGAATTTGAAAAATTCAAACCATATAGATAAATGTAAAAACTGCCCCTTACCACTTCTTAATCCATTTTCCTTGCTGGAGGCAATGTTTATTACATTTCCGACCTTTTTATATACATTTAGCTATATAAAAATGTATGCAGGCTTTGTACTGTTTGGGTGGGAGTCTTGTGCTTATGTAAAATCATATGGTTGTAGTACTTTAAACTTCTTGCAATTAACCATATATCTCAGATAGTCCCAACTCAGAAAGATACCTCTTATGTTTTAATTACATATTAAATTACTTATCCGAACCAAGTATTCCATAGATATTGATTAATCATTCCCATGTTGACATGCCCAAAATGTATTTGTCTTCTACTTTTCAGTCTTAGAAATCCCTGAGCATGTCTCTCTATGAAAAAGTTGAGGATTTCCCCAAAATAGATAATTGCAAATAGAATTATTAGGTTGAAAGGTATGCACAGAACTTACCAGAGTATAGAATTGTTTGTTTCTCCACATCTTCACAAGCAGTAAATATTAACAGTTTTTGTTTTCAATTTTTTGTTTCATGACCCTGATGATAAAAAATATCTCCTAGAGGACCTAACCCAGTGTGGAAATGCCTATATTCACACCCACTATGGTGTGATGTGACTGGCACATAGATAAAAATGAAATGTACCACATAGATGCTAGCAGGGCTATCCAAGTCCTTTCAGCTCACATCCCAGTAATGGATTCACTTTCAATTCACATCTAATCACTAGGAGGGAGAGACTTTGATGAATATCTTACCATAAAATATCTTGTTTATTCAATTTAGCATCCTATAAAACAGCAAATTTTATTTCTGTTTTACAGATAACCAGACAGAGGTTGGTTACTCAAGCACTTTTTTGGTTGCTCAAGCACTTTGTTGCTCTCCATGCCACAAAGTGCTAAATAGCACCAAAATGCAGAAACTGCACTATGCCTGCATTCAGTTTAGTCTTGCAGGTAGGTATTGTTCCTTTGTGCCTAAGATCCTATTTGTTAATATTATTACAAACATCAAAAGTAAAGATGCCAATACCCATTATATATTATACAATAACAAAAACATTGGCTTTGAAAACACTTTGAATTTTTTAAAAAAGGAGAGCAATAGCTGGATAGAAGCTGGTAGAACCCAAGATTTTAACCATCAGCAACAAATGTAAACTTAAACTTCATGAGACATCCCTCCCCTTTTTGATGAGTTGCTCAAGTTTTCCTCCTGAACCAATATCTAACCCCTGAAATGTCAGAAAATAAAGACTATAATGATTAACACATAGAACAGTTAATGTGCTTATTATGCCTTAGCAATATTTAATACAATTAAATATTTTAAAACTTTATCCTTGCCAAACATGAAATGAAAATAGAATAAATGAATGCATAGCTTTATTTTTTTAAAGAAATTTACCATAATACTACAAAAAGAAAATCTGTACTGAAAAGACAACTTTTACACCACTCAACTAGTTCTACTCAGCAAAAACAAACAAACAAAAAAAACTAACAAAAATCTCATGTTTTAGCACCATGAAAAAATGAACAGAAAAATGCTTTTTAAATGCTGAAAAGCATGAAATAAAACGTTAAAGCATTTTATTATGCATATGTTATGCTGGAACCTGGAAGCTATTGCCTACATGAAAACGATACTTTAAAGATGACTGAAAACATTTTCTGAAAGTATAGAATGATCTATTCACTTTTAAAACTCTTAATGTAGTAGCACTTTTCCTTTTCCTGACAGTTGACAAGTCTGAGGAAAGGTAAAGATCAGAGCTGAGGAACAAAACAATTAAGTTGGCACTGGATTCACTCCATCTTCATGCCAACCCTTTTTTTCCCTTATCATACACCAAAGCGAAAAGAAAAGTATTGAATATGAAAACCAAACGATTCCCCATGACTGAGCCTTGGCAAGTACAGATGCATTAGGAATGGAGCTGATTCCTGTGACCTTTTCAATTATGATAATCCCTCAAAGAAAATTGAAACCATTTTCTAAAACATGGTCCAAGAAGTTCCATAGATAATAGAAGAAAACATTTAGGAACATCCCTGGCACTTTTCTGAGAAAGTGTATAATTAGCACAGATACCTTCCAGTCTATAACCATTCCAGGAATGATTATTAGTGAGCAAAAGATCAAAATAACCTCTACATTTTTTTAAAGCCTTTGTTTCCAGAGTTTTTGCCCCTTATTTTTCTTTTATATGAATTAATATTTTGAAGTAGGAAGATCTGAAAAGAGGGAAACTGTTTCTGCTTCATAAAAATTTTGTTTTGTGGCTGGACACAGTGGCTCACACCTGGTAATTCTAGTACACTGGGAGGCCTAGGTGGATTGCCTGAGGTCAGGAGTTTGAGACCAGCCTGAGCAAGAGCAAGAACCCATCTCTAAAAAATAGCTGGGCATTGTGGTGGCAATCCCAGATTCTCGGGAGGCTGAGGCAAGAGGATCACTTGAGCCCAAGACTTTGAGGTTGCTATGAGCTATGATGTCACAGTACTCTACCAAGGTTGATAAAGTGAAACTCTGTCTCAAAAAAAAAAAAAAAGAAAGAAAGAAAATTTGGTATTTGAATATACAACTAATACTTAATTTCAAATAAGCAAAGTAGTTTTAGAGTCCCCAGGATCTCCACTGGATTGTTAGTGAGCAAAACTTTCCCTAAACATAGAAATATACATACATTTAAGTATATTTAAAGTAAATTGATCCACAAAACTCACTCTTGCCCAATTCCCACTTAATGAATAAGAAAACTAAATATTAAAGAAAATCAAAGACTACCTTATGGATGAACATAGATAAACTGAATTTAGTTTAGATTTGGGAAGAGAAGTCAAAGTCACAGGCACAATATCTAAGAAGCAAAAGACCTGGTTCTTTACACTCCATCATGAGAACAAGCTGACCAACTAACCTCTCTGAACCTCGGTTTCTCATGGGTAAAGTGGGAATACCAGCAAATGACCCAGCCAACTCACAGGACTGCTGTCACAAAAATTAAATGAAACAACAGATATGATAAGATTTTGAAAATTACATAATACAATGTAAACAAGTAAATGACATTATAATTATTAGCTCTTATTCACAATGTTAGATTTTCAGCATCAATGAGCCTACATATACCATAGGAGGATGGTGACAGTTATGGGAAACTATAAAATGGGTTATCATCAACAGAAACCATGTTATTGCTTCCTGATTCTTCTAGCAGAAAATCAGAGCATTCATAGAAGAGAATGAAATACAAAAGAGGTCTTTGTTTCGAGCCTATATTTCTGACACCTTTTAAGAGCCCATTATTCAACTATTAAGCTACAGTTTATAATTTAAAGTAGATAAACTAACAGATAAAAAAAAAAAAAAACCCTTAAAATTCCATTATCAGAACAAAAAAGGAAACTACAACATATGTTGCCCAGGATGTGAGGCAGCTAATGAAGATTGCAATATCAGGATTATGACCCTTAATTTCAGTGGGGAAGCTTTGTTGTGAGACCTCATGCACAGTGAGAGAAAAAATGGCCATAAAAGAGTGATTTGCCTTGGTCCAAGTGTAGTTTCATTTTAATCCAATTCCAATATCATAGAACAAAGAAATATAAAGAAGAGGGAAGATATATGCAGAGTACTTGCGAGAGAAATCTGTTCTGCAGTAATTGAGATGGGAAAGGAGAGTTCAACCTGCACTCCTTTGTTTGTGGAAACGAAGTTTCAAACAGCTGGAAGATACCAGAAGTGGGATGATGGTGTCTTTGCAAATTGCTTCAGAACGTATTAGCTGCCCTCAGATCCAAGAGCTACACCTGTTTTGAAACAAATGGGGAAGGAAAGAATAAATCATTTCTATAGGGGAAAAAAATAGTTTAAAGAGATTAAAATATGCCAGTGTTTTCTCACACAGGAGGAATAAAGGAAACTGATTATTTTAGGACTTGGGGGGACCGCTTACTATACAGAAAATTTATTTGTAAGAACTTAGAAGCAGGGGGATTTCATCACTATGGAGGCTGAATAACAGCTTCCCTGCAACTGGGCATGGTGAGTCTGGGGAGTTAAGACTCTAGGAATCTCTGGCTGGTGGGATCTGCCTATAATCATCATTTTAGGATACAGGGAGTCAGCAAGGGACTTCTGGACCCCAAGAGGAGGACAAGAACAGTGGAAAACTGGCAAGTGGTTGGGTGTATTCAATCTACCTAATCCTGCTGGCAGCCATAAGTACAAGCAGCAGTGAGACTGCAAACCAGAAAGGACTTACCTGTGAAATTTTTCAGTGTTTTTGGACTTGGCACTCAGTTGACCTGCCTTGGGGAGAGCTTGAACAGGAATGCGGAGAACTTTGGACATTGTCTAGGGTCCCAGACTGAGCTGCTGAGATGGACAGAGCTAATAGTGTTCAGCTGTGGGCCGCAGGGAGCCAATGCGAGAGAACTGCTCAAGCAAGCTCTGCCCTCAGGGTCGCAGAGCAAGGATCAGGAGGGAGCTAGTAACCTAGTGACTGAGCAGCCTAAAGGCAGGGACTGAGCTGCCTTATAGCCTTAAACCTCAGGGGCAGAGTGAGATTGGTTTTGGCACACTGGAGACTCATGCTGTTATCCTGTGTAGAGTACTGTGGTGTCACATCTCATAGAAATCTCAAACTCCTGGCCTTGGTGCTGCCAGAACCTCCATAAGAGCTGTGCCATGACACACAACACGCGGCATGTGCCCACAAGGCCTCCGCATGCCCTGACCAGAAACTGCGGGAGACACACAAAACTGCATCCTCCCTCCTGTACCCTCCCTGCCTCCACACCGGCCTGCTTGTCTGGCCAGGGACTCTGGTAGCCGTGTACCCTCTGGAGCCTTCCCTGACTCTGTGCAGAATCCTTCTTATGGCCAGAGACTGCTAGAGCCTTGGGCTACCTGTGCCAAAGTAACTGGGTGCCAGGAACTCCCAGAATCATGTGCACCACCTCCCGCCCTGTTGCTGGATCCGGTGTGTCACACTCCAGAGCTGCTTCCACAACCAGAACTCCCTGGATGGAACAGCCCACGAGGAACTACACAGGGTCACTCCCTACAAAGATCCAGCAGCAATAGGGTGATACTGTTGGGGTCTAATCTTGGAAAGACACCAGCCCAACTCTGAGGATAGCCAGAGGCAGCAGGAAAAAAAAAATAATGAGGTGAAATCAACAGAAAAACTCTGGCAATATGAATAATGAGAGTAGATCAACTCCCCCAAGGATCAATGGGGAAGACACAGCAAAAGATCCCATGCACAAACAAATAGCTGAGGTGTCAGAAATGAAATTCAGAATCTGGATAACAAGTAAGATTTAATTAGAATTCCAAGCAATAACTCAAAAGATATCTCAAGAATATAATGAATTCAAATGACCAAAAATTTTGACACATTGAGACAAGAAGTTGCAATTCTCAAAGATCTGAAAAATGCAGTAGAATCTCTGAGTAACAGAACAAATCAAGGAAAAGAAAAGATTTCTGACATTAAAGACAAAACTTCTGAATGCTCCCAAACTCTCAAAGAGGAAGAGAAATGGAGGGCAAAAACAGATCACTCTCCCAGCTCTGGGATAATTCAAAGAAAACCAATATTTGTCTTATAGGGATCCCAGAAAGTGATGAAGTGGCTTCACAAGGCACAGAGTCTCTTCTCTATGAGATTATAAAGAAGAACTTTCCAGACAGGTCAAGAGATTCTGAAATTAAGAGAGCAGACAGTTTCATAACTCCAACATGACTCAACCCAAATAAGACATCCCCCAAACACATAATAATCAATTTCACTAAAGTTAATATGAACGAGAAAATTCTGAAAGCAGCAACATGAAAGAAAACCGTCACCTACAAGGGCAACAATATTAGAATAATTGCAGATCTCTCTGCTGAAATGTTTCAAGCTAGAAGAGGATGGTCATGAACATTTATTTATCTATTTATTTATTTATTTTGAGAATATTTGTTTAATTATTTTGAAACTATAAAATTACATTTCTATGTCATGGCACACAATAAGATAAAGTCAAGGTGAATGAAATGGTGAAATCTAATATCAATAAGTAAAAAATGAAGAAAAAGAGATATTATATAAAAATTAATTTTAAATCTAGTTAGGAAAGATATAGTTAAGCATAAAATAAATATAGAAATAATAAAGACTACATAAAAGGTATACAAACAAATTGTCCATGTGTTAAATGATATAAACAAATTTAAAAAGGCAAATTGTCAATAAGAAGAATATATTTCAAAGATACAACTAATAAAAAACTGATTTTAAAAGTTCCTAGCTTCCTCAAA
>CAUYPK010061720.1:0-11862 GCA_963574355.1 Loris lydekkerianus
TAATGTATGATGCCCTATGATCATACCATTGTACATAGCTATGATTTAATAAAAAAAAAAAAGAAAGAAAGAAATGAAAAAGGAGACCTTACAAGTGACATGACAGAAATATAAATGATCTTTAGAGACTATTATAAATCACTACACATTAATAAATTGGAAAACCTAAAGGAAATGGATAAATCTCTGGATACATATAGTCTACCATGATTGAACCAGAAATAAATAGAAAATCTGAACAAACTAATAATCAGCGATGGGAATGAATCAGTAAAAATGATCTCCCAACAAAGAAGAGCCCAGGATCTGATAGCTTCACTGTTGAATTCTACCAAACTTGTAAAGAAGAATGAACACCAATTTTTCTCAAGCTATTCCACAAAATTGAAGAGAAAGAAATTCTTCTTAACCCCTTCCAGGAGGCCAGATCTACCCTGATACCAAAACCAGACAAGTATACAACAAAAACAAAAAGCTACATGTCAATATTTCTAATGAATATATATGCAAAAATCCTTAATAAAATGTTAGTAAACATAATCCAACAACATTTCAAACAGATAATACACCTGGGATAGTATGATCAAGTGAGATAACAGATGCAAGGATGGTTCAACACAAGCAAATCAATAAATGATATATAACATCAACAAAATGAAGGACAAAAACCATATAATCATCTCAATAAACACTGAAAAAGCATTTGATAAAACTCAATATCCTTTTATGGTAAAAGCTCTCAACAAATTAGGCATAGAAGAAACATGAGTCAACATAATAAAGGTCACATATGACAATTCAACAGTTAACATCTTATTGAATGGGAAAGAGCTTAAAACATTTCTTCCGAAAACTAAAACAGGACATGCATGCGCACTTACACTTTTCTTATTCAACATAGTACTAGAAATCCTAGGCAGAGCACTCAGGCAGGAGAAAGAAACCAAAAGCATCCAAATTGCAAAACAAAAAGCCAAATTGTTTCTTTTTGCAGATGACATTTAATTACATCTAGAAAAACCTAAAGACTCCACCTGAAACCTCTTAAAACTGATAAATATGTTCAGTAATGTTTCAGGATACAAAATCAATGTAAAAAAATAGTGTTTCTATAATCAATAATGAACTAGCTGAAAAGGAAATTAAGACAGCCATCCTATTTATAATAGCTATGAAAAAAAATACCTTGGAATAAATTTAACGAAAGAAGTGAAAGGTTTCTATAAGAAAAACTATAAAACACTGATAAAATAAATTACAGAAGACACAAACAAAAGGAAAGACATTCTTTTGGGGACAATTTATATTGTTAAAAGATCACACCACCCAAAGCAATCTGTAGATTCAATGCAATCCCTTTGAAAATATGAATGACTTTTTTTTTTCTTCAAACACAGTAAAAAAACACTTAAAATTTGGGTGGAATCATGAAAGACCCTGAATAGCCAAGGCAATACTGTGCAAAAAGAACAAAGCTGGAGCATCATGCTACCTAACTTTAAAATATACTACAAAGCCATATTAATCAAAACAGCATGCAATTTGTTTAAAAGACAGGTACAAAACCCAATGAAACAGAATAGAGGACCTAGAAATAAGTCCATGTATTTACAACCATCGGATTTTTGAAGACGAACCAGGAACATACATTGGAAAATCACAGCTGATTCAACAAATGGTGCTAGGAAAACTGAATGTTCATATGCTGAAGAATGTTCATATGCTGAAGAATGGGCCCTCTCACCATATACAAAAATAAACTCAAGGTGAATTAAAAACTTTAACATTGTACCCAATAGTATAAAACTACAAGAAGAAAACAGAGAAGAAAGGCTTCAGGTCATTGGTCTAGGCAGCAAATCTTTTATGGCTAAGAGCTCAAAAGCACAGGCATGAAAATAAAAAATAGTCAAATGAGACTATGTTTCACTAAAAAGCTTCTGCACTGCAAAGAAATCAACAGAGTGAAGAGACAACCTGTTGAATGGGAGAAAATATTTTCAAACTCTTCATCCAACAGGAGACTAAGATCCTCTATATACAAGGAACACAACAAAAAAGTACAAATAATCCCATTAAAAAGTGGGCAAATGTAAACTGACATTCTCATAAGAAGACATAGAAATGGCCAATAGGTATATGCAAAAAAATGCTCAAAATCACTAACCATCAGGGAAAAGCAAGTGAAAACCACAATGAGACACCATCATACCATAGTTAGAATTGTTATAACTAAAAAGACAAAAAATAATAAACTTTGGCAAAGGGGTAGAGAAAAGGAAACTCTTATTCATACATTGTTGGTGGGAATTTAAAGTAGTACAGTCATTATGGGAAGCAGTATAGAAATTTCTCAAAAACCTAAAAATAGAACTATCATATAATCCAGCTGGATATTTATTTGAGGGAAAGGAAATTACTGTATCAAAGGGATACCTTCACCCATATTTACACAACAGCCAAGATATGGAATCAGCCTGTTCATCAATGGATGAATGGAAAAAACAAATGTGATACATATACACTTGGAATACTATACAACTGTAAAAATGAATGAAATCCTACGATAGCAGCAATATGGATGGAACTGGGGGTCACATTTAAGTGAAATAAGCCAGGCACAGAAAGACAGATATTGCATATTCTCATTCACGTATGGCAACTAAACAAGCTCATGTCATGGAAGTAGGGAGTAGAATGATGGTTAGTAGAGGCTGGGAAGGGTGGGGATTTAGTGGGAATGAAGAGAGGCTTGTTAATAGCTAAACACATAGAAGAAATAAATTCTAGTGTTCAATAGCATCGCAGGGTGATTATAGGTAACTGTAATTTACTGTATGTTTTAAAATATAATGAAAAAGAGTTGACATGTTCCCAACACGAAAAAAGGATAAATGTTTGAGGTAATGTGTATCCTACCTATCCTGAGTTGATCATTAAACATTATATGTATGTATCAAATTATCCCATGTATCCCATAGGTATGTAAAATTATGTATCATTTTTTAAAGATGCTTTATAACCGCATGTTCTAACTACTACTTTTGAATTGCTCATCCCTGAGAGCTCCCATGTGTATGTACAACACGCGTGTAAATAATTTGTTTGTCTTTCTCTTGTTATTTAGTCTTTTGTCAGTTTAATTTTCGGAGTTCCAGAAGCAGCCCCTCTACCCAGAATAATGGGTAGAGGAAAGATTTTTTTTTTAAATTTCCCTACTCGACTATTGAAGTCCTTTCATCTGTCCTTTTATAACTATGTTTGAAGGCTAATGACAGTATTTGACGCATCTCCAGTGATGACACATCTTCATCTTTCAACAGTATTATGATTTGGTGGAAAATTATTACATTTGGCCAATCTGATGAGTAAATTGAGTGATCTAGGTAAAACTGTTTCTACTGTTAGAAGAAATAAAATGAGATTTGAAGGTAACCAAGTTTTGCATGTGCCATGTAAAGTGATATGAGGCTGAATAGCCTCTTTTAAGATAATTACTTAAAAGTGAGAATATTTATCCTGATAATAACTGCTTTATGAGTAAAAAATAAACCCAATAGACCCAAAACAATACACGATCCATTCATTAATTTAGTATCACAACCTATAGACGTTTATTTTTGGCATGTCTCTACTCTTTGTGTAAATGTGATAAAAACATCATAAAAAAAAGTAAATCATGTGTTTATAGGCCATGCACCTGTCATCTTCAGAGAAGTTTCTGTTCAAGTCTCTCTACCACAAAGAAATGGGGTTGTTTGTTCTTATCTTATTGATTAATTTGAGTTTTCTGTGGATTCTAGTTATCAGACCTATGCCAGAAACATAACCTGAAAAAATCTTCTCGCATTCTGAAGACTGTTTCCTTTGCTTACAGTGCCCTTAACTGTGCAGAAGCTTTTTGGCTTGATCAAATTCCAGTAATATATTTTTGGTATTGCTTCAATTGCTAGGGGGATCCTCCTTATAAAATATTCTCCCAGGCCAAATTATTCAAGCATTTTTCTACACTCTCTTCTAGTATTGTTATAGTTTCATGTTTTAAATTTAAATCTTTGTTCAGTGAGAATTGATTTTTGTTAGTGGTGAAAGGTGAAGGTCCAGTTTCAATCTTGTACAGGTCCCAGCACTATTTTTTAAATAGGGAATCTTTTCCCCAATGTATGCTTTTGTTGGGCTTATCAAAGATTGAATGATGATATGTGCTTGGGTTTATCTCTAGGTTTTCTATTCTGTTCCATAAATCTGCATCTCTGTTTTAATGCCAGTACCATGCTGTTTTTACCACTATAGATTTATAGTATAATCTGAAGTCTGATTCCAATAAAATTAGCCCACATCATAAAATCCCAAAACTTCAGATGTTGGTGGGAATGTGGAGAAAGGGAAAACTTCTACACTGCTGATGGGACTATAAACTAATATAGCCTTTTTAGAAAGAAGTATGAAGAATTCTCAAGGAACTAAAAGTTGATCTATCATTTGATCCTGCAATACCATTACTAGGTATCTACCAGATGAACAAAAATCATTTTACAACAAAGACATTTGCACCAGCAAGTTTATTGCAGCTGAATTCACAACACCCAAGTCATGGAAGCAGCCTAAATGCCCATTGACCCATGAAGGGATAAACAAATTGTGGTATGTGTATACCATGAAATAGTATGCAGCCATATGATGGAGACTCTACATCTTTTATGTTTACCTGGATGGAGCTGGAACATATTCTTCTTAGTAAAGTATCATAAGAATGAAAAAAAAAACAAAAAACAAAAAAACCCTGTATCCAATGTATTCACTACTATAATGAAACCAATATCTAAACACTTATACATTCATACAAATGATAAAACACAAAGATAATCCAGAAAGAAAAAGTGGAGAGAAGGAGGATAGGATGAGAAGAGTGAGGGTGAGTGGAGGGAGGGTATTTGAAGGGATCTCACCTATTGTACACAATGCAAGGGTATATTTCAAAACAACCAAGAGCATATTATAAATGTCTTACCACAAAAATAACTGAGGTGATGGTTAGTTTAATTAATTTGATTTAAGCATTCCACATTATATATCAAATCATCACATTGTAACCCATAAATGTATACAGTTATGGTTTAATAAAAATTAAGTAAAAAAAAAAAAAAAGAAAAAAAAGAAAAGACAATCAAGGTGGAAAGGACATGCAAACCATAGAAATCAGCGAGGTTGAGTTGAAAAGACCTGTCCCCATTTAAAAATGGAGACAGGAGAGGTCTGCAGAAGTTATTTATTCAGGGTCACAACCTGAGTAAGGAGCTGCCGTTCCCTTGACTGAAACTCAGTCATCTTACTTCTAGCTCGGAGTTCTCTTTACCACAGTATGATATAGGGATGGGTCACCAGGAAAAGTTGTAGGCTCTTCTTTCTTAACATCCATAATGATATACTCACTTCCTTTCTGCAGAAGATAATCTAAAAGTGGTTTCATCTTTAAGGGATATTTAGTTTTCCTAAGCCAATGAGTCTATACTCATATGAATTTTCTGTAAAGCATGTATTAACCATAGACTGCATTGAGCATGTCAAGACCTGAGAAGTGAGTTTTCATAAATCTTTTGAATAAAATAGTTTCCAAAGTTCTTATATTCAATTATAGTTGCCATGTGATTTTCAAATGAGAAAAGATGGTAGTTTTAATTAGTTTGATTCAGCTGGCACAATTTTATTTAGTAATGTAAATATCAGAAAACTGTGTGTGTGTGTGTGTGTGTGTGTGTGTGTGTGTGTGTGAGAAAGAGAGAGAGAGAGGGAGAGTCTCTTAGGCAACTGAAAGCTCTTTGAGGGTCATAGTCCTCTCCAGATGAAGACACCCTGGGTGTTAGATCTGTGATCACCATTCATTATGTGACTTAGAAACACATCTAACTAATTTGGGCTTAGTTTTTTATTTTATTTTATTTTATTTTTTTATTTTTGCAGTTTTTTGGCCAGGGCTGGGTTTGAACCTGCCACCTCTGGGATATGGGGCCAGTGCCCTACTCCTTTGAGCCACAGGCACTGCCCAATTCGGGCTTAATTTTTAAAGGGAGGATTTTTGGCTAGATGGTATTGACATTTCTCTTTTAGTTGGAAAATTCCCTGAATTTATGAAAAGAATGTTGGATTTAAAATAGTTACAATATTGTGAGCTGACAGCAAAAGGGTGGCTTTCTGGTTTAATGTGATACCATCTATTAAAGTGTAGGTGGAAGCAGCATCTATATGCATCCTAACTCCAATTACAGTTGTCTGAAAAAGTTGACCGGTCATCCACTCTGTTAGTTAGTTTCTCAAATATGGCAGCGATGAAATCCTTGACCTTGAGAATACATTCCAATATGCAACTAACTCTGAATAATATGTATATAATCATACAGAGAGAGAAATTGGGGGGCTTTAAGGTTTAAATTTCTCAGTATCAATCAAAGCTAGAAGAGGTTGTTTTTTTGTTACAAACTCAGCCATTTCAAATATGCCACCCGGGACAGTTCCTTCAACTTTTTTTTCTTTGTTCACCATCAGACAAAAGGAATCCAACTGTTCACAGTGCAGTGAGTTTTCAGGAAGATTATTCATTTATACCAGGGCGAGATGAAAAATGAACACCAGAGATTCTCAAATGAGAAGTCTTGGGAAGATAATTTCACTTTTCTGAAAATTTTCAAAACCTTTTAAATTTGGTATGGTAAGTTGTTCACTTCAATCACCTGTGGGACTGGTCATTTCTCAGATGAAAACTAAAACAAAACAAAACAATGTATTGAGGGCTGTAGTTTACTTCTCAAAGGACCAGTTAAGGTTATTAGCATTATGCAATCTCTGCTCCTTTTCTGAAAAAGACTTATTGTTTTTGATTGATACTTTTTGCCCTTTCCTTTGTGGTATGGTTTTATTTTAACCTAAAATAAAACTTGACTGTTGTGAGATGGAACCCACTATGCTGAGCAACATGCACAAGCTGAGTGACGCCAGGGATCCTGAGGGACGTGTTGGACATTGGAGCCTTCATTAGCCCAGAATCTTCAGCCACAATGAACTGGAAATTACTGATGGTTCATATACAATAGCTGAGCCGTCATGAGCAATTAAGGAGCAGTGGTGTAATTGACCTGATTTGAAGATACAGGGCAGCTGAGTGGTTTTCCCAGGGGCCAGCTCTCCCTTGCAAGCGGAGCAGATGGCCATCTGAGGGATTACAATAATAAGGGCAGCTGAATAGTCAAGTGACCAGTCAGGGTAACTAAGGGGACAGGCAGTCAGATGTCTTCTGGATCGATGGACAGCCTGTGCTAACGGGGCTGCACCATATGTCCCTGTCTGCGGCACCCTGCTGCCCCTTCCCAGGGGTGTTTGTTCCTTCCAATGCAAAATGTAAGGATGATAAGGATGACAAATTCTAATTTGTTGGCACTGTGATGAATGCTGGTAATACAGAGATGAGCAAGGCAAGGAATGAAGTTCTAGGAATTTCTTCCAAGAATGTATGGTCTTATGGGGTGCAGCAGACACAAATGCAGGCAAGTAAATACAAGTCTTTGTAAGTGTGGCCACAGCATACACCATACCATGAATGCAAAGAGAAATAGATGGGATTTTTTTGTTTGTTTGTTTTTTTGCAGTTTTTGGCCAGGGCTGGCTTTGAACCCGCCACCTCCACCATATGGGGCCAGCGCCTTACCCCTTTGATCCACAGACGCCACCCAGAAATAGATGTTTTCTTTTAGTAAAGACAACATTAAGCACAGGGTGACTGTTTTCACCAAAGGCTATCCTTTCACTAAAGGCTTTGTTTTCACTAAAGCCTCACTAAAAAATGGCTCTGTGTCTCAACATGTTTCAGAAATACCACATAAAGAATTATAATGTACGTTAGCACGCGTGATATATTCTAAATTTTACATTCCAAAGAAGAAACACAAGGATATGATTTAAAATTCAAAATATAACAACCATTTCTCCAGTAGCAACCATTACTCAATAGTAGCAACCACTCCTACTAGTTCTAGTGGACCCTCCAAGGATATTATATGCCTGTATATATCCTTCTTTTTATAGAACCTTCATTTTTTTTAATTTAAAATATATTCTGAAAGTCACTCCTTATCAGTCAATATTAAGCTTACTAACTTTTTAAATCAACTTTATGTATTCCATCTTTTATGAAAAATTTTTTATTTATTTAGTTTGCTCTTTCAGTGAACTTTTTCCTGTTACAAACACTACTGCCATGAATGGTCTTGTAAATGATTAATTTCAAATATGTATACATTTATTGGAGCAATTTTTAGGATCATTACTGCTAGGATAAATAAGTGTGTTCATTTTTAGTTTTGAGAGAAATGTCCAAATTGTTTTTATTGGAGTTATTTGCAGCCACCAACAATGCATAGGTTTACCTGCTTCCTGCTTTTTCACTATTCAGGATGTCATCAAAGTTTTTCTTATCTTGGTCAATGTGGTAAGTAAAAATTATCATTTGATATTTTCAATTTTTGTTTTACTTGTTGTGAGTAGCGTAGGGAAGAAAACACTCTATTCCTTTAGGTTCGATGGCTGAGACTTATGAATTAAAGTCGATAGGGGTGGGCAGTTCCCCAAACCCAGTTGATGTGGTTCCATTACTCAGTAGAACCAGAAAGTTCAACTGAGGTACAGCACCAATGAAAGTGAAAGTGGGTAGAAAGCAAAGTAAAAGTGGAGTAGCACAGGCAACGTGAATAAAAAGTAAAAGTAATTTGTACAAGCTTTAGTATAACAAAGGAAAATTTTATTTGAGAACAAAGAGAAAGCTTAGAGCACTTCCAGAGTGTTGGAAGTGGGTCCCTCTCATGAGGGAGAAGAGAGAGAAAAAGATGCACACAGGGGCTGTGGAGAGGTTTAATATTTTCTTCCTCTCAGTTTGAAATTGTCTATAATTCTTTCATTTTTTTCTCTGCACCTCCAGGCATTGTCCTTTTCTGGTGGTCATTAATTATTGTCCTTTTTCTATTGGTCGTTGATTACCTAGGTTACCTCATACCTACTTTATTTCCCCTTTTGTTGTGAGAGTTTCTGAGTAGTGATCTAACTGTTGAATGTTCCTATGGGCTCTCCAGACTTCCAATTTCAGTAGGCCAGGCTTTTTGCTCTCATCCTCCTCTGTCCCTTCTCAAAACTGACACAGGAAAGCGTTATAGGAGAAAAAGCATCCAATTTTTGCTGATGTTACTACTGTTAGGTGTACAAGGGCTTCATAGAAAAGAAATAAAATTTGAAAGAATTGGTTAGACTTGGGAACTTATGTACTGTTTTAACCAATAGCAATAAATCGTGGAGGTGTACGTAGACAAAGGGAAGAGGATTTGGATTTTTAGGGCTGATAATTGTGGGAAAAAAATTGGGAAATATATGGAGGAAACTAACAGAAGATAGGATTATTTTAGTAAGGTTTGTTTGTGCAGACTCATCTCGATGTCCATTCCCTGTGTCTAGTGATAAAAGTGATTTTCTCTTCCTGGCATGGGAAAGGCACCTCTCTCAGGAAATTTATGCAAGTACTAGAAGGGCAGAGAGTTTTTTTCATGTCTGCTGTTTCTTAATTGTCTTCAGCTCAGGGTAATCAATATGACAAAGCACCATATTTCCAGTGGCATATCTGATCCCCTTCAGTGAGGTTGAGAAAGTTTTCATATGTGTAAGAGCTGTTATTGAATATTTTTCTGTTGTATTTCTATTCATTTGTTATGGAATTATAGGTACTTAGTGTATATTTAGGAAATTAGAAATAAGGCCTTACTGGAATTACTATCAAATATTTTACTCAACTTTTAGTTTCTTTTTAAATTTTTTTTGTGATGTTTTTTCTTCCAAGTAGAAAATTCATAAAAACTTAAGAAAAATTTTTATTCTTGAAAATTATTAATCTCTGCTTCTAGGACTTCTGAGTTTTGTGACTTACCTAGAAAAGCCTTCTTTCAAATTTACATAGAAAAAACATCCTCTGATAATTTTATGTAGTACATCCATACACAATTGATATTTAAATCTTTGATCCATTTGAAATGTACTTTGCTCTCCTTTCTCTTTGTAAATTTTTATATTCTAAATAAACTGCCTATTTCACCATAATTTCTTCTTGGACTCAGGAGGAGTCGGTCCTAAAAATTTAATTTAGATTTATTTACTTATTTTTTTGTGTGTGTGTTAGAGTCTCAGTATGTCACCCTTGGTTGAGTGTTGTGGTGTCACAGCTCACAGCAACCTCAAACTCTTGGGTGTAAGTAATTCTCTTGCCTCAGTCTCCCAAGTAACTGGGACTACAGGTGCCCATCACAACAACTGGCTATTTTTGTTGCGGTTGTCATTGTTGTTTAACAGGCCTGGGCTGGGTTCGAACCTGCTCCCCTTGGTGTAGTATGAATTGTTCTGGAACACGTTTTAAGGCATGTCTGAATTGTTACTTTTTTTTTTTTTTTTTTTTTGAAAAAGAGTCTCACTTGGTCACCCATGGTAGAGTGCTGTGGAGCCTTAACTCACAGCAACCTCAAACTCCTGGGTTCAAGTGATCCTCTTGCTTCAGCCTCCCAAGTAGCTGGGACTATAGGCACCTGCCAGAACACTTGGCTATTTTTTAAAATTTTGTTTTAATTTATTTTATTTTAGTTTAGCAGGCCCAGGCTGGGTTCGAACCCACCACCCCTGCTACATGGGGCTGGCATTCTAACCACTGAGCTATGGGTGCCTCCTTTGCTTCTTTTTTGATGACAACATTTTTTTTTCTCAGTTGCCCAAAGGTTTTTTATCTTTGAAATCCAGTGATTTTGCTAGATCATCTTTCTGTTGATTGTTCTGATTGAATAATGTGCCCTTTTAGTTTATAGATTATGCTTTTGTTTCTGAAAAATATTGCCTTAAATTTCTTTCTTCTATCCTTTTGTTTCTCTTTACTGGGGATACTAATTATGCATATGATAGATATCCTTTGTCTGTGTCTACAGTACATATATGCTTCTGTAATCTTTTATTTAATATTTTAATTCCGTTTTCCTTACTGTGTTCAATCACAGCCTCTCTGTCCTTTGTTATGTTTTAAGTAATCACTACTATTCTTTTGCTACTTCCAAAAGGCCTTCATTGTTGTCCTGTGATAATTTTATTTTCTTCTTCCACTTTTCTGATCTCTGCAAGCTTAAAATTTCTCTTTTTATTGTATTTCCATGATCTCCCCAGTGTCTTGTAGGTTCCCTTCTGTGCCCTACCTGGATTTAGAGAACTAAGAAATTTAAAAGGTATAGCAAAATACACAGTTGCAAAATTTTAATGAGAGTTTTTATCTTTTTTTTTTTTCCCTGTGTGTCTCTTGCTTTCATTCTAAATCTTATAATATTTTTAGGTGGATCCTGTGTTAGTACCTTCGTGATTATTACTCATCTTTGTTTATGTTTATAGGACATTTGTTTATGGGAGAGCATAGGTCTTGTACCTATTTATTATGCAGAGAATGAATATGTGGGATTATCTTCTATCTCTTTATCAATTTGTCCTCTATATCTCTCCAAATATAAATATAAATATATATATACATATATATTTTTCTCCAAATATATCTCTCCAAATATAAATTAAATATATCTCTCCAAATATAAATTAAATATATATATATATATATTTTTATTTTTATTTATTGTTTAATCATAGCTGTGCACATTAGTACAATGTGCTGGTTTCATATACAATCTGAAATATTCTCATCAAACTGTTCAACATAGCCTTCATGGCATTTTCTTAGTTATTGTATGAAGACATTTGTATTCTGCATTTAGTAAGTTATGCCTGTACCCATTCTAAGATGCACCATAGGTG
>CAUYPK010061724.1:0-19326 GCA_963574355.1 Loris lydekkerianus
CATAACCAAACCAGATCTTTAGAATATTCTCAGACCTATCCTCCATAATGACCAGTCCAATCCTCTACCACAAAAATGAACTCGCTCACAAACTTTTGCTCAAACTCCAACTTCCACAGTGGCAAAAGGATTAAAAATGTCCACTGGATTTTAGAAAAACTCGATACCCAAAATTTTACCAGACTTATCTATATTCTCCATTAATGTGAATGGCTTAAACTGTCCTCTGAAGAGGTACACGTTGGCTGACTGGATACAAAAACTCAGGCCAGATATTTTCTGCATACAAGAATCACATGTTACCTTAAAAGATAAAGATAGACTCAGGGTGAAAGGATGGTCGTCCATTATTCAGGCAAATGGTAATCAAAAAAAAGCAGGTGCTGCAATTCTATTTGCAGATACAATAGGCTTTAAACCAACAAAAGTAAGAGAGGGTAAGAATGGTCACTTCATATTTGTTAAGGGTAATACTCAATGTGATGAGATTTCCATTATTAATATTTATGAACCCAACCAGAATGCACCTCAATTTATAAGAGAAGCTCTAACAGACATGAGCAACTTGATTTCCTCCAGGTCCATAATAGATTTCAACACTCCTTTGGCAGTGTTGGATAGATCCTCCAAGAAGAAGCTGAGCAAAGAAATTTGAGATTTAAACCTAACTATTCAACATTTAAATTTAGCAGATATCTACAGAACATTCCATCCCAACAAAACTGAATACACATACATCTTAATAGCCCACAGAACATACTCCAAAATTGATCACATCTTAGGTCACAAGTCTAACCTCAGTAAATTTATAGGAATAGAAATTATTCCTTGCATATTCTCAGACCACCATGGAATAAAAGTTGAACTCAGTAACAACAGGAATCTGCATACACATACAAAAACATGGAAGTTAAATAACCTTACGCTGAATGATAGCTGGGTCATAGATGAGATTAAGAAAAAATTGCCAAATTTTTGGAACAAAATGACAATGAAGACACAAATTATCAGAACCTCTGGGATATTGCAAAGGGAGTCCTAAGAGGGAAATTTATAGCACTGCAAGCCTTCCTCAAAAGAACAAAAAGAGAGGAAGTTAACAACTTAATGGCACAGCTCAAGTAACTAGAAAAGGAAGAACATTCCAACCCCAAATCCAATAGAAGGAAAGAAATAACCTAAATTAGTGCAGAATTAAATGAAATTGAAAACAAAAGGATTATACAACAGATCAATAAATCAAATAGTTGGTTTTTTGAAAAGGTCAATAAAATAGATAAACCTTTGGCTAACCTAACCAGGAAAAAAAAAAAAAGAGTAAAATCTCTAATTTCATCAATCAGAAATGACAAAGACAAAATAACAACAGACTCCTCAGAAATTCAAAAAATCCTTAAAGAATATTACAAGAAACTTTATTCTCAGAAATATGAAAATCTGAAGGAATTTGACCAATACTTGGAAGCACATCACCTTCCAAGACATAGCCAGAATCAAGTGGAAATGTAGAACAGGCCTATATCAAGTTCTGAAATAGCATCAACCATACAAAATCTCCCTAAAAAGAAAAGCCCGGGACCAGATGGCTTCATGTCAGAATTCTACCAAACCTTTCAAGAGGAACTAGTACCTATATTACTCAACCTGTTCCAAAATATAGAAAAAGAAGGAATACGACCCAGTATATTCTATGAAGCAAACATCACCCTGATCCCCAAACCAGGAAAAGACCCAACAAGAAAAAAAAATTATAGACCAATATCACTAATGAATATAGATCCAAAAATATTCTACAAGATCCTAACAAACAGAATCCAGCAACACATCATATAAATTATACATCATGACCAAGTTGGTTTTTATCCCAGGGTTTCAAGGCTGGTTCAATATATGTAAATCTATAAATATTAATATAATTCAGCACATAAACAAATTAAAAAACAAAGACTATATGATTCTCTCAGTTGATGCCGAAAAAGCTTTTGATAATATCCAGCATCCCTTCATGATCAGAACATGTAAGAAAATTGGTATAGAAGAGATATTTCTTAAACTGATAGAGGCTATCTGCAGCAAACCCACAGCCAATATCGTATTGAATGAAGTTAAATTGAAATCATTTCCACTCAGATCAGGAACCAGACAAGGTTGCCCATTGTCTCCACTGTTCATTAACATTGTAATGGAAGTTGTAGCCATTGCAAATAGAAAAAAGAAGGTGATCAAGGGTATCCCTATAGAGTTAGAAGAGATCAAACTATCGCTCTTCACAGATGATATTATTGTATATCTGGAAAACACCAGGGATTCTACTATAAAACTCTTAGAAGTGATCAAGGAATACAGTGGCATCTCAGGTTACAAAATCAATATTCATAAATCGGTAGCCTTTATATACTAACAATAGACAAGCTGGAGAAATAGTTAAGGAATCTATTCCATTCACAATAGTGCCAAAGAAGATGAAATATTTGGGAGTTTATCTAACAAAGGATGTGAAAGATCTCTATAAAGAGAACTATGAAAATCTAAGAAAAGAAAAAGTTGAAAATGTTAACTAATGAAAAAGCATACCATGCTCATGGCTAGGAAGAACCAACATTATTAAAATGTCCATATTACCCAAAGCAATATACAATTTTAACGCAATCTCTATTAAAGCTACACTGTCATACTTTAAAGATCTTGAAAAAAAAAATACTTCGTTTTATATGGAATCAGAAAAAACCTCAAATAGCCAAGACATTACTCAGAAATAAAAACAAAGCAGGAGGAATCACGCTACCGGACCTCAGGCTATACTATAAATCGATAGTGATCAAAACGGCATGGTACTGGCACAAAAACAAAGAGGTAGATGTATGGAACAGAATAGAGAACCAAGAGGTGAACCCTTCTACTTACTGTTATTTGATCTTTGACAAGCCAATTAAAAACATTCAGTGGGGAAAAGATTCCCTATTTAACAAATGGTGCTGGGTGAACTGCCTGGCAACCTGTAGAAGACTGAAACTGGACCCACACTTTTTACCATTAACTAAGATAGACTTTCACTGGATTAAAGATTTAAACTTAAGACATTAAACTATAAAAATACTAGAAGAGAATGCAGGGAAGACTCTTGAAGAAATCAATATGGGAGAGTATTTTATGAGGAGGACCCCCGGAGCAACTGAAACAGCTTCAAAAATACACTACTGGGACATGATCAAACTAAAAAGCTTCTGCACAGCCAAGAACACAGTAAGTAAAGCAAGCAGATAGCCCTCAGAATGGGAGAAGATATTTGCAGGTTATGTCTCCGACAAAGGTTTAATAATCAAAATCCACAGAGAACTCAAACGTATAAGCAAGAAAAGAACAAGTGATCCCATTGCAGGCGGGCAAGGGAGTTGAAGAGAAACTTCTCTAAGAAGTCAGGCGCATGGCTTACAGACATATCAAAAAATGCTCATTATCCTTAATCATCAGAGTAATGCAAATCAAAACTACTTTGAGATATCATCTAACTCCAGTAAGATTAGCCCATATCACAAAATCCCAAGACATCCCAGAGATGTTGGCGTGGGTGTGGAGCAAAGGGAACACTTCTACACTGCTGGTGGGAATGCAAATTACTACATTCCTTTTGGAAAGATGTTTGGAGATCACTTAGAGATGTAAAAATAGATTTGCCATTCAATCCTATAATTCTTCTACTAGGTATATACCCAGAAAACCAAAAATCACATTATAACAAAGACACTTGTACCAGAATGTTTATTGCAACCTAATTCATAATTGCTAAGTCATGGGAAAAGCCCAAGTGCCCATCAATCCAAAAATTGATTAATAAATTGTGGTATATGTACACCATGGAATATTATGCAGCCTTCAAGAAAGATGAAGACTTTACCTCTTTCATCTTTACATGGATGGAGATGGAACATATTCTTCATAGTAAAGAATCTCAAGAATGGGAGAAAAAGTATCCAATGTACTCAGCCCTACTATGAAACCAATTTATGACTTTCATATGAAAGCTATAACCCAATTATAACCTAAGAATAGGGGGAAGAGGGAGAGGGAGGAGAGGGAGGGGGGAGGCTGGGCGGAGGAAGGGTGATTGGTGGGATTACACCCACAGTGCATCTTACAAGGGTACATGTGATACTTAGTAAATGTAGATATAAATGTCTTAACACAATAACTAAGAAAATGCCAGGAAGGCTATGTTAAGCAGTGTGATGAAAATATGTCTAATGGTCTATAAAACCAGTGTATGGTGCCCCATGATAGCATTAATGTACACAGCTATGATTTAATAATAATAAAAAAAAATTCCCTAGTATTGTTACAAACAGATATTTGGTATAAGTGTATCTTATCTGGATATTAGCCATGAAATTCAGATGGGAATGATAGACCAGTCCAGGATAGACATATCCTGACACCAGTAGGTTCTAGGTATCACACATTATGCCACTATGCTAAAGGACATCGAGGTAGAAGCAGGCTACTTTTGTCCAGTGTTTCCTCTCTCACGCCAAAGACAGGAAAAAATCAGCACATCCCTAATTGCCTGGCTCTCCTGTACCCAAGACTCTTTGGTCGGATGGGGCAACAGAGAAGGAAAAGAAAGGGAGAGGGAGCCTGAAGGGGTCTGAAGGTAATCAGCCAGGCATGTGAGCAACAGTCAAAGATAGCAACAGAGATTTGCTGATGAAAAAAATGAGATGAAGTACGTTAGGTGCTTGCAAGTGTTTGAATTTAATGGGTATTTAGGCAACACTGGGGCAGGGATTCTCCAAGTATATTTTAAACCTAAGAGTCTGAAACACTCTGGGAGAATTTGCCCTCATAAATGAATATATATTTCATTTAAAGTATCTTATCAAAGTCTACAAACTGATATATTACAAACAAAATGTGTAATTGATATGAAAAGAAAAATATCCAAAAATAAGAGAGATGTATTTTGATTTGACTTTTAACAACAGTGGAAGGGGGGCTGGAAAATGATTCACTCCAACTCATCAAGCACAGTTTTCCTCCTGTACTATACAAAGAATGGACATCCATCTACTGAGTCTAATGGAGTTATAAAGGTCCAAACAGGCCTGCAGTCTGAAATGAACTCTACCTCCTACTAGCTGTACGGCACTGGACAGGTTATTGATCACTTTTAAATAAAATAAAAATCTACTTTCTAGGAAGGATTAAAGCAGACAACTCAAGAGATGGTCCATAGCACCATGCCTGAACATAGTGGTTCAATACATTTTTCCCTTTCCTTTTAATCTCAGAAATTCTTGCAAAAAGATTAATCAAGTAATGGGCAGTGGCTTATGTTTCTATACATTTAAATTCACCAGTTACTTACTGAGTTCTCATGAGGTGCTATGCTGTGGGACTCTGGAGTAGTAAATGTAAAAGATGTGATCCTCTTTACTAGCTTATATACTCACTTTGGCATGAAGCCCAGTAACTCCCTTTGGATAACCCCCCCCCCCCATTATATAAACATCCTGAATACTCACTTCAAAAGGGATTAGCCCAGCTTCCAAATGTCAAGCCAAGAGAGACACTGAAACATTCTGTCAAATCACTGATGACTGCTGACACTGTTCTTATACAACTAAAGGGTGGGCACCTCATGCTGTTGTCATGCTAATGCTGCCAGATCCCTGCACAGTCCAGAAAGTTGCTCACACTGAGACCTGAGGGGCTACAAGTCCTCTCTCATATACGAACATAGCTCAGTGTTTCCCAAAGTACAAACCTGAGCCAAGAAGAGTTGGAGCCATAAGCACTCCCTGTGTACTGGAACAAGTCCTTCCCTCAACAAACAGAATCTTTGGGCTTCTAGTTTAGAGTTCAAGGATAAGAGCAAAGGCCAACAAAGGACAGTTAGTAGGCCATCAATGTTTGTTTCTGTGCGACCCACAAGCTGAGAATGATTTTTACATTTTAAATGATTCCAAAAATATCAAAAGAAGAGTATTTTATAACACAAGAAAATTACATGAATTTCAAATTTCAGTGTCCTTAAATAAAGTCTTATTGGAAGGCAGCCATGGTTATTCACTTAAGAATTATTTATGGCAGCTTTGGTGCTACAAAAGCAAAGTTGTTTCTTGAGTTATTGTGACAGAGACTGTATGGCCCACAGGCCTGAAATATTTACAATCTGGCCCTTTACAGAAAATGTTTGCTGACCTCTAAGTTAGATACTCAGTTCCTTTCCAGTCAAAAAGCCCTTAGTTCCCTTATCCCAACTGGCCCAGCACTCTCTGATGAAAGTTCTGCAAACCTAGGGAAGATAAAGATTTTGCTAGGCATAAACCTTAAAAAGCTGCAATACCAGCTCACCTCACATTTGCATAGCAGGAGCCTGTAGTTCAGGCCATAGAACTTGGACTTCTTGGCTCTCTCCTGCAGGGAAAAATGAGAGATTCTTTGTTCCCTGCTCATGGAAAGCCTACAGCAGTCCTGGTTGGGGGGAATCTCCCTACTGCTTTGACACCAAGCACCTTCAATCTGGTTCATTCAGTACCTGATCCCTATTCACTTTCTTGTCCTTGCAGTTTTTCTCAGTGGTGTTCAGTTCCCCAATTTCAAATTCTGCACATTGACTTCAGTTCAACTTTTCTTCTTCTGGACAGGAGCTTCTAGGGAAAGCTGCCTCTACCTGTCCTACCCCTCCTCCTGAATTCAGGCTATAGAAATGCTTCCAGGATCCTTAAGATTTCTGCTTACCTAGAGAAGCAAACAGCAGCTTCTACCAAAAAAACCATAATAATAAGTGTCCCCTTGTCTTAGGTCAATGCTACACCTCATATCAAAGCATAAAACATGCTTTACATGTAGATTCATGATACTAGAAAGGGCCCTGAGCCCATCCAAACAGATAAGGTGAGTTAACCAGCACGAGAATTCTTGAAGAACCTTTAGTTTAATATAATCCTATGTAAGAAAAAAAAAAAAAAAAGATTAGAAGAAAAATATATCAGTCATAAATCTTATCACTACATTCTGCTACTGATGTTCAGTAAAGCAGAGAACAGAGTGGCTACAGGTCTTGTACTTGGTTGTCTGGGTGAACACAGTACAACATTAAGCCCTGCCACACCTTGCCAGTGAGACTACACCACACTTACAAGGCAATCCCGATTACTTGGAACATTCCTACAGGAAGAAAAGGAGTGGAGAAAGCCCTGAGCTACTGAAACATTTCTCGAAATTTATTCACTATAACTCACAGGAGACTCCCATGAATCAGCACTCAGGGCTTACTTTTATTTTAAGTTCCATTATCCACTTTTGTGATTTCATTTCCAGCATACAGCTTGTCAGAAGTTAACAGACAGCCTAGGAGAAGCATATTGGATGATAACAGCTAAAGGTGACCTGGAAAAACCAGTCAGATACATGTTAAATAATGAGGAAGACTGAAGTCTGGGCTTCCTGATGCTTAGCCCATCTTTCTTCCTGATAAATAACTCTACTATCTTTTATTGAAATGGTAAATACATGTAGTTCCATCTAGGGTAGCCTGAGCCATGGGTCTATTGGTGCTTCTTAAAAGTACTATTTTGTTGGAGGTGCATTCGGGAGAAAGACTGAGTACTAAGTGGGGAAATTGCTTGGGGCAGGGCTCTGCCTCTCCTGACTATTCAAGCACCTGTGCTCCACCCTTGGGCTGGCACACTCCACTCAGGACCACCAATACTCTGCAGTAAACCCTCCCTCCAAAAAGGGGGCTCTGTGACCATTTAATGTTACTTGAGCATACTCTAACATAGGATGATCATATTATTAAACTTTTTAGGAAGTATCTTAGGGAAGGGAATCCTATTACAACAGGTATCATCTGGGACTGTCTCAGGCAAATAAACTTTGGTTCTTACCCATCAACACTTTCACTTTCTTACTCCACTTCCATTCTAAACAGTTTATAAAAGCATTTCTTTCAGCAACATAAAATACTCCCTAAGATGACTAATAACCACAAATTTTTCTGTCTAAGAATATTTTCAGAAATATTTTAGCACACCTTGTGAGACCCAATGCAACTGGGTCGGCCAGTCTTTAACCCATTTCTGCCTGTCATTCACTGAGCACCTGTTGTGTCCCAGGAGCCAGAAACACAGATTTATAGAAGGGAGTTGGTATGAGTTGAATGCATGCTTAAATATGCTAACTTATTTAATCTTCACAAAACCAATGAGGGGTTAACACTCCTTGACTGATGAATTCATTGATGCTTCAAGAGGTTATGGAACTTGGCTAATTCACACAGCTAGCCGGTAGCAGCACCAGGATTTAGTTACATAAGTAGCCTCTAAGCCTGTTCCTCTTTCTCTGTGCTACATTGAGGAGAAAGATGATGAAAGACTCATGAAGGACAAGAAAGGAGTTCATGTCCCACAAAATTACTGTGGCCACATGGGAAACCAAGATTCTTCCTCTTTCCTATTTTCATAACTAATCATTTCAGCACACAACCAGATGGAGAAAACTTCTGTGAAAATTCACCATGTGACCTCCACAACCAGTTCACTTAAAATACAGGAAGCTCTCCGAATGGCTCCTAGAATGACTTAAAATATTCATTAAAGAATCTTTCAGATGTCACCATGAGCAGCTTTCACTGCTAAAATACAGTTCACAGTCACGAATATGACCTTTTAACAGCTAGTGGTTTGTTTCCTAATTAAAAACTAATTTTCTTCACTTCAGGTATTATACTTAATCTAAGGTCTCATCATTGGCTGGCATTTGCCAGTGGGGTCCTGGTGTGGCTAGGCATTGGACCCACTTGGGGCTGGGAGCACTTATTAAATTACTGTTTCTCAGGCTTTATCATAAGAAGTGTTGGTTCCAGACGTCTGGGCTTTGGCGAGGGAATCAATATTTTTAACAAGCTCCCAAAGTGAATCTGATGCAGTCAGTCAAAACACTTGGCTTTTGCAAACCAGAAACATCATCAGGGAGAAAGTTTGTATGGAGAAGAAAAAAATCACAAGTGAAGTTCTTGCTATTTATGCCAAACCACCATTTTTTCAAGACAGTTTTTCCTGGTAATGAAGCAAGACAAACAAACCCAATCAAAACTTTCCGTGATGCTATTGAAGCCCAGTATGATGGTTAGTTTTATGTGCCACCTTTAAGCTTAAGGATGGTCAGATAGCTGGCAAAACATTATTTATGAGTTTATATGTAAGAAGAGATTAGCATTTGAATTATTAGACCAAGCAAAGATTGCCCCACCAACACGGCAGGCATTATCCAACCCACTGAGGACTTAGAACAACAAGAAAAAGGAAGGAAAAATTTGTTCTCTCAGTTTGTGCTGGGGTGTCTATTTTCTCTTGTCCTCAGACTTTGGCACTCATGGTTCTCAGGCCTTCAAACTGAGACTGAATTATGCTGCCAGCTTACTTGGTCCTGAGCTCATAGACACCAGATTATGATTATGGGACTTCCTGGCCTCTGCAATCCCATGAGCCAGTTTCTATAATAAGTACAGATACAGAAACAGATATTTGGTTCTATTTCTCTGGGGCACCCTAGCTAATACACCCAGTGCTATTAAAATCATTACCAATTTGATACATATTTATGAATTTGAGAGTCTCTCATCGTAAGCTTAATTGAGAACCCATCACGTTATGCACTTTTCAGCACTACGAGTTTGGGATGTAGGTAGCTTCTCACAACTCCCTGTAGGACATTGTTTTGATTCTTGTTTGTAGATAGACCCTTATCCCCATAGTTTTGTTTTAATCATTCGCAGATGACCTAAGCATTTTTAAATTTAAAATTTACCTTTAAATTTGTAGTTTGTCCATAAAGGTCAAGGATGATGAAGGCCCTATAATTAACAGAGAAATTCAGAGGCTTAACAACTCCAAATGACTGTACTGTTAAATTACTGAATTAACATGAACAAAAGTAAGGAGAAGGTTGTGTCATCTGAAGGACTTGCCAGCCTTCTTCAGATTCAGGGTACTCCCATTCAGTCCTGTTTAAAACTTGATTCTCTACCTGGGCTATAAAGTATGTCATCTGGGGAGCTTTCAAAAATCCTAAGACCCAGACAGTGTTCCAGAACAAATATATCAGAACCTTTCAAGTTTAGGGTCCAGGCATCAGCATTTTTAAATCTTCTGTGATTTCAATGTGCAACCATATGGTGAAAGACAGACAAAAATCAAGTTCCTTTGGTCATATTCAAGAGACTTTTCACTAGACTGGCAATATTTTTGTGTTTTTTTGTTTTGTTTTGTTTTTTGTATTAATTCCAGGCCTTCATAGTCCTTGATCTTTTTTGTGGACAACTACAAATTTAATCTTTGCATTTACTCTCCACCCCAACTCACGTGGTTGGGGAGATGAATGGGCTATTCAGTGAGTCCAAACCTACTGCTCTCTACTCACTCTGCTAACATGTAGGAGATTAGAGGTGGTGTGGGTAAGGAGAGAGAAAGGGTTAGTACAGTTTTTACTTGGATATGTGGTTTCTTTGGACTTTCTCCTCCTAGCAGATGATTAAAGCCAAAGTCCCTGCTGAATGGTAAATGTTGAGCTTTCTCTTTCCTAAATAAGCCTCATTCAGGGTGTCTTCAGAGATTTCCTTATTAGGATTCTTCTTGCCTATAGTTTCCTTGGTTTTATCCTACAGTCCAAGCCAGCCTCTTTGGCTGAGGTCTCCTTCGTCTTTGCTGGTCTCAAAATGAAATCTCTCCCTTGGCCTACATCTGGTCCAGGGAAATACTGGCACAATCTTGCAGCATACTTTCCAGGCTCTACCTCATGAGCACTTAGCCTTTTAATTGTTCTTTCCAGTTCCCACCCAGTCACACCTTGTGAAGTCTGGCTGTCAACTTTATCAGGCCTCATACAGTAGGAAGCACATTTCAGAGCCCCAGGGCAACTACTTGAAACCCGCCCCCCTTATCCTTTCAAATTGGTGTGTTAGGACCAAAATAAGCCAGTGGAGCTGGGGTGAGCAGTGGAGGTCAGAAAGTGAAGCAGGAGAAGCAAAAGGACAAGGTCTCAGGGAAAGAAGGGCCTAGGAAACAAAAGTGAGGACTTTGCATTTCACACCAATTGTAGGAGGTACCAACTGGAAGGTTTTAGTAGAGGAATAACAAGATCAATTCTATGTCTCAAAACATAGTGAGAATGGTAGGAGGACAAAGCAGAAATAGTGGATGAAATAGTTATGAAATATCACAAGTAAGAGCTGCCCCCGTGGCCCATCTTAGTGGGTAGGATGAGAGGGGCATTTCCCCCATCTCTTGCACAGGCCAAAAACATGCTTTGCTCCTTCATTTATCCTAACTCTGCCTAAACCTGAGAAAAAATATAACAGAGACGTGTCACAGCTTAGAGGGTCCTTAAGCTAACCCCAAGAATCTCATTCAGAAGAGAGTCTGTAATGATCTAATTGAAGTGAAGCAAAAGGCAATTGTGAAAACAGAGTCAATCTATTCAAGGTTTTAGCCTACATAATCCTTTCTAGATTTTCTTCTGTTTAGTACTGCCAGGTACTATCAAGGCTGTACAAATCAATAGCCTTAGGAAGTTACCTTCATCTTTTTTGAAGGGCAATTTCACCATATCTGTTATATTTTTAGGTGCTCATAAAATTTGATCTTGCCATTCATCCTACAGAAACACTTAAGTCTATGCATAGAGTTATGTACACAAGTACATTCACTTTGCATTATAGTAATACTGAAATTTGAATAGCTAAATGTCTCTCATCTGTTTAATGGTTAATTAACTCATAATAATGTGTATTACAGATGGTTATGTTGGGTTTCAAGGCAGCCACTTACCTCCCAAAATGTCAGGGTTTCAGGCAGCTGCCTGGGTTCTTGGTTCTCTGTGTACTCTTGGTCAAAAAATGACAGTAATCCCAAAATAAGGCAAGCTTGAAACAAAGTTTATTGAAGAAGAAAAAGTTTTACAGAAGAAAAAGGTTTACAGAGTAAGAAAGTATATAAAGCAGAATACATTTGCCATAGACAATAACTAGGTCTTCATTGCTAAGGCAAGTGAGCAAAGAGGCCTTGAATATGGCTGGGAGTTCTCTTTCATATTGGCTGGGTTGGACCTACCTTGTGGTTCAGAGATCACCTTGGAACCAGAGTCTTGCTGTACATGTGGACCTCCCATAAGCCTTCGGAGAGCCCATGGAGGAATATAGGTCACATAATCAGTCTTAAAGCTATTCTGGGTCACCTTTAGGACTCTATATACCTGTTTTAGGCAAGAGAATCCCCTGCATCCTTTTGTAATTGACAAGTTAAGTTCTAATTAGTAGATGGGTAGGGTTTTTCCTTCTCCCCAGGTGTGAGCAATAACTTGGGAAAAAATTAAGATGGGCAGCACCAAGATGGTAGGTGCTGTACCTACCAAATGCAGCACCAAGGTACTAGGAGCTCCACCCTTATCTTCCTTCCCTAGGAGAGCTGTTCCCAACTAACTACCTAATAGTTATGTAGAATAAGATCAATTTAAACCCAGGGAAAGTATTACAAGACTTATGGTTAAATGAAAAATAAATAGTTCTATGATCTTTTCATAACATGTATGATAAAATCCCACTCTTGAAAAAAAATAATAATTTGTGAATTATTTTGTAAAAGTCCATGGAAAATACATATTATTTTAAAAATAGATACATTTTAAATTTTTTTACCCCCCAAATTAACTCATTCTAACTTGTTATAATATGTCTGAACGGGATCTAGTTTAAGACACTAAGAAGGATAAGATATCAGTTTGAAAAGCGTCCTAATCAGAGCAACATAAATTCTGCTAAAACTGAAGCAGGAACAAACATCAAATTTTTTGTGATGATTGGGTGGAAGAATGGTGAAATCCGGCCCTCCAACGGTCTGAGGGACAGTGAATTGGCCCCTTGTTTAAAAAGTTTCAGGACGCCTGAAGGAAGAGGACCAACAATTAACAGCAGAAACAATAGACAACACCATAGACATCTCCTAGTTCTGTTTACACAATTCTGACTTAAAAAATTATAAGTTGAACAGTTTTCTGCCAAAACTGTTGTGCCCAGATCAACTGCAGGCAAGAGGAGAGCTTTCAATGAAAATTTTAAACAAGTGAGATCAAGACCCTTAAGCATTTCTTTGAAGAACTGTAACCGGAGATGAAAAATGGCTTTATCAATATTATTCTGAAGACAAAGCACAATCAAACAATGGCCACCAAGGGATGGACATGGTCTGATCCTGGCAATTTTTTTTGGATGCTCAAGGCATTTTGCTTATTGACTTTCTGGAGGGCCAAAGAAGAATAACGAACAATAACATCTACTTATCATGAGAGTTTTCTGAAAAAGTTAGCCAAAGTATTAGCAGAAAAATGCTCAGAAAATCTTTTCTAGACTGTTCTTCTCCACAGCAACAATGCTCCTGCTCATTCCTCTCATCAAACAAGGACAATTTTGTGAGAGTTTTAATGCCACCTTACAATTCTGATGCGGCTCCTTCTGAATTCTTTTTGTTTCCTAATCTTTAAACTTTTTTTTTTAAAAAAACACCCCATTTTTCTTCAGTTAATAATATAAAAGACTACATAGATGGTTAAATTTCAAGGACCCTCAGTTCTTTGGACTAAATGGCTGGCAACATTGCTTAACAAAAGTGTCTTGAACTTAATGGAGATTATCTTGAGAAATAAAGCTTATATTCTTTATTTGTATCTTTTAATTCTATTTTTCCTTCAACTTCTTGAAGTCCCCTAATATGGGCATATGAACTTATGCATGTAAATGCCAGAAAGAGATCATCAATTATTAACAGTGGTAGACTTTGAGAAAGGGAGTGTGATTGGAACTAAGAGGCTAAAGGGAGATTTTACAGATCGTTCAGCTCTCTATGACATGAATTAATCTTTTAAAATAATAATGTATTTTTATATTTAGTTTTTTATTTTTTTAACTGAAAAAAGTAAACCAAAAAAAAAAAAAATCCTCAAGAAACACAGAAGTATGTATGACTGACCTAAAAGTCTTGAGTTATACTTCCCAATTTTAATAAAAATGTCCTTGCACTCCATTCTGTTAGCTATTCCAGCCTGACCCTTCTAAATTCCTGACCTTCACTCCACATCAAACAAACTCTAATTAACCTTCTGGTTTCTTGGAGCTTTGCAGGTATCCTGGCCTGCTGGTATAACCTCAAGCAAAGCAGCATTCTGTCTTGTGGCAGGCAGCTGCTTGCATGCCATGTCCTTGCTGCCAGGAGTGTACATGATGCCATTGGCAGCTGAAACGTTGTAAATAATAGCAAATGGAATGTTTGCTATTATTAACCTCAGCTCCATCAGGTGTGGATGGAGCTGAGGCTATCACCAGAGTGGTCACAAGACCACAAGTGTGAAGGGTTATCTTTGGCAGCCATAGCTCTCTGTAAACAGGTCAAGTCTTCTTCTGCCTCAGTACAAATAAACAGTGCCCTCGTCTGCCCAATAGCAGAACTTCTCCATGAAGCAACAATCTTGTGGAGTATTTGGAGCTTTCATTTAGCTAAAATGTGACTTGGAAAACGGGCCAAAAAACTGGAAAAGAACACTGATGAATGAGAGAGGCATTTGTAGAAAAGCTGTCTCTCTTATTCTGCCCTAAATTCATGTCCCAATTTTACAAGTATCCTATTTTAACCACAGAAAAGATGATGAAAAGATTAAAGTAATAGCTATTAAACTGGAAAAAAAATTAAAGTGCTTAAAAATTTCATGTACCTTTTTATTTTAATTATTATGAATAAGTAATATTTATATATCTTTACAGGGAACATTTGATATTTTGATATAGGCATATAATGTGAATATATTATATAGATATTATATATCTATATCTATAATATCTATATAATATATATATTCATGTTATATGAATCAGAATAATCAGGGTACTCATTACTTGAGGTATTTAACATTTCTTTGTTAGGAGCATTCCAATTCTATTCTTTTGGTTATTTTAAAGTATACCCTAACTTATAATTGATTATAGTTGCTGTGTTGTGGTTTCAAATATTTTTCATTCTACCTAACTAAATTTTTGTACCCTTTAACCATCCCTGCTTTATTCTTTCCAGCCTCTGGTAACCATCCTTCTGCTCTCCATGAGATCAACTATTTTTAATATATAGCTCCCACATCTGAATGAGAACATGCAATATTTGTATTTCTGTGATCAATTTATTTCACTGAAAATAATGCTCTCCAGTTCCAACCATGTTGTTGCAAATGACAGGATTTCAATTTTTGGTGGGTATATAATATTCTATTGTGTATATTTTACCACATTTCTTTATCCATTCAACTGTAGATGACACTTAAGTTGATTCCATATCTTGGCTGTTGTGAATGGTGCTGTAATAAATGTAGGAGTGCAGGTATCTTTTTGGTATACTGAATTCCCCTCCTTTAGATATACATCCTGCAATAGGCTTTCTGGGTCATATGATAGTTCTGTTTTTTGAAGAACCTTCATACTGTTCTCCATACTGGTTGCACTAATTTACATTCCCACCACAAGAATATGAAATTTTTCCTTGCTACACATCCTTACCAGCTTTCATTATTATCTTTTTTATAAAAGCCATTTTAACTGGGGTGAAATGATATCTTGTGGTTTTCAACTACATTTCTCTGATGACTAACGATGTTGAGCATTTTTTCATATGCCTCTTGGATATTTGTGTGTCTTCTTTTGAGAAATGTCTATTCAGATCCTTTGCCCATTTTTAATCAGGTTATTCCATTTTTTTCCTATCAATTTGTTGGTGATCCTTACATATTCTAGTTATTAACACCTTGCCATATGGGTAGTTTGAAAATGTTTTCTCCCATTCTGGGAGTTGTCTCTTCCCTTTGTTTATATTTTCCTTTACTGTTCAAAAGCTTTTTAGCTTGATGTGATCCCATTTATCTAATTTTGCTTTGGTTGCTTGTGCTTTGTGGGTACTACTCAAGAAGTCTTTGCCCACACCAATATTCTGAAGCATTTCCTCAATGTTTTCTTTTAGTACTTTCAAGCCACTCTTTCCTGGCCTGTAAGGTTTCCACTCAGAAGTCTGCTCCCAGAGCTACTGGAGTTCCTTTATATGTCATTGTTTTCTTTTGTCCAGCTTCCCTGAGGATGTTTTCTATACCCATGACCTCTGGGAGCTTGGTGCCTAAATGCCTTGATGAAACTTTGTTTGGGTTACATCTGTTCGGTGTTCTATAATCTTCCCCTGCCTGAATATTGATATCTTTCTCTAGGTTTGGAAAGTTTTCTGTTATTATTTCTTGGAATAAACTTTCTACCATAATCTCTCTTTCCACCTTCTCTTTAAGGCGAATAACTCTTAGATTTGCTCTTTTGGGGCTATTTTGTAGATCTTGTAATCATGCTTCATTTTTATTTTTTCCTTTTCTCTTTTCTAACTATGTATTTTCATATTCAGGCTAATTAATTTTCTTTTTTTGCTTGGTCAATTCTGCTTCTGAGATACTGTAATGCATTTTTCATTTTGTCCTTTAAATTCTTAACTTCCAGAATTTCTGCTTGTTTTTTTTTTTTTTCATTATATTTGTCAAATTTCTCTGATAACCTTCTGAATTACTTCTCCGTTTTATCTCAAAGTTTGTTGAGCTTCTTTAGAAAGTGCTTAAATTTTATATTGCATGAATGAAGAAGGTATATTATCCATGGCATGGAATATCAGTTCATGGTTTCTAAAAAATAATCTGGCAGTGAGTTACAATATTTAAAAAATATTTTGTTACACATTAGTTCAATAATCATATATTTTGGAACATTTCCTAAGAAAATAGCCCCCCCCATCAATTTATATAATGATGCTTAGAGCCATGTCATATTTCATTATTATATGGTGAAAAGCTGGAAAAACTCAAATGCAAATGGCAAGGAGTAAAGAAATGGTTATATGAAGTATAGCATAGTATTACAATGCTTTACTATAAAGCAATTAAGTACTGTAATTTCAAGGACTGACATAATACATGTGCTATATATATAGTACTAGAAAATCACAGAGGAAAAATGATGTTCACAGTCTTACTACAATCTAAGTATATACAATGGCAAAGCATTTCAGAGTACATAGTTAGAGAACAGAATTTATTCTTATCTATAAAGATGATTCAGAATGAAGCAGTAAAGATAGGAAGAGGAAAATAAGCAACACAAAAAACAAAAATAAAAAACATCAGCTATTGTTGTGTGCCTCATTTCTCACTGCCTAACCTCAAAACATTATTTTCTTTTTTTTTGGAAACCAAGGATATCTACTTTATTTCACTAACAGTTTATAAAGAGAAAGTGCGTCACTTATTAGTGTATGAAAAAGCAAAACAGCCTTATAAAGTGTTGCCAAATCCCTTTTCCCTTCTCTTAAACATACAAATTAACACTTTTAGCTCATATTCACATAAGCTTTAAAATAGTCTAGCTTTGTTAGTATTTACAGTCTCTAATCTAAGATTAACAATCAAGTTTACCCAGAAGGTTCAGTATATGAAAATCAATCTAAAAATGACAGAACATTTCGTGAAACTCCTGTTAAGGCTGAAATGTGACAGCTTGTTGGAGATACCCCATACTGAGAGTTCTGATAAAAACTAAGCTTTTGTAGTTCTGACTATCAAGTTCTCAGCATATTCTCTGTTCTGGCTCATTGGGATTTTAAGTGTGGCCTTGGAATGTTTAACAAGATGTAAAACTTTGCAGGAGTTCAATACTATCTTCTGTAAGGACTAGGTTCAGACTTCATCCTGCATTGAGGATCACATAAGGAGTTTGTTAAAATCTCCTATTCCTAGGCCTCCTTTGCCAGAGATTCTACAGAGAAGTCTGGGATAAGACCCTGGGATTTTTGTTTTAAACAAAAGCCATGGGAGTTTGTGGTGCTGCTGGCCCTGAACATGGATAAATACTAGTGTAGCAGATAGTAGGGTTCCTTGATAAGCCTCCTTGAAAATTTGAGTCAGTCCCCTTGGGGATAGAATTCCAGACAACATGTTACAAAACACAGAATCAAACCAATTCTTAATATCCTTGCCACCAAAATATAGCCCAAGGCCCACTGCCTCTCACCTGGCTCTTGCAATGACCTCTGTACTTGCCTCCTTAGGGGCCTCCCTGCTTGTCACTGGAAGGTGTTTGGAGACACTAGATGAGAGGGTTTTGATGTGAGGAATGAAGATGCTTAACACAAAGTCTGTGTCAGAGACTGAGGAACTCTGGGGGGACCACTGCCAAGTAAATCTCAAGTCTGTATTTATTATCATAAAATAGGAAGTAGACAAAAGCTGCTTGTCAGACTTTAGCACTGATTGGGGAGGACATGGAAAAGGTCAGATAGAATGTCTCCACTTTTGTTTTGCAAAACTGCCGACCTTGAGAACAACTTCTGCCTCCAGCATCAAGAGACTTTTGGAATCC
Source organism: Loris lydekkerianus (assembly GCA_963574355.1). Classification (NCBI taxonomy): domain Eukaryota; kingdom Metazoa; phylum Chordata; class Mammalia; order Primates; family Lorisidae; genus Loris; species Loris lydekkerianus. The sequence goes on from CAUYPK010061724.1 coordinate 18,473, forward strand.
AGAGAATCTTTACCAAAACTATTAGGCTTGGTATTTCCACACCTCATATATACATTCTCTCTTTTTTTTTTTTTTTTTTTTTTTAAATAATAGCTGCATACATTTATATGTTAATGGGGGATAATAAACTAGCTTCACAGACCATTTGAAACATTTTCATCACAATATTTAACATAGCCTTCCTGGCATTTTCCCAGTTACCGTGCCAAGACATTTACATTCCACATTTACTAAGTTTCACATATACCCTTGTAAGATGCCCCACAAGTGTAATTCCACCAGTACCCCTCCCTGCACCTGCCTCCCCCCTCCCTCCTCTCCCTTTTCCCCTTTCCCCTATTTTTAGGTTGTAATTGGGTTATAGCTTTCATATGAAAGCCATAAATTAGTTTCATAGTAGGGCTGAGTACATTGGGTACTTTTTCTTCCATTCTTGAGATACTTTACTAAGAAGACTATGTTTCAGCTCCATCCATGTAAACATGAAAGAGGTACAGTCTCCATCTTTCTTTAAGACTGCATAATATTCCATGGTGTACATATACCACAATTTATTAATCCATTCGTGTATCAATGGGCACTTGGGATTTTTCCATGACTTAGCAATTATGAATAGGGCTGCGATAAATATTCTGGTACAAATATCTTTGTTATGATGTGATTTTTGGTCTTCTGGGTATATGCCCAGCAGAGGAATTACCGGATTGAATGGTAGATCTATTTTTAGATCTCTAAGTGTTCTCCATATATCTTTCCAAAAGGAATGTATTAATTTGCATTCCCACCAGCAGTGCAGAAGTGTTCCCTTTTCTCCACATCCACGCCAACATCTCTGGTCTTGAGATTTTGTGATA
>CAUYPK010061725.1:0-10458 GCA_963574355.1 Loris lydekkerianus
TGCTCCATTCTGTTACTGAGGGATTCTACTATGTTTCTCAGATCTTTGAGGGATGCAACTTCTTGTCTCAATGTGTCAAAATCTTTGGTCATTTGGTCTTTGAATCCATTGAATTCTTGAGATAACTTTTGGAATTCTAATTTGATCTTATTTGCTATCTAGATCTTGAATTCAATTTCTGACTTCTCATCTATTTGTTTGTGCATGGGGTCTTGTGCTGTGTCTGCCCCATTGGTCCTTGGGGGAATTGATCTACTCTGATTATTCATATTGGCAGAGTTTTTCAGTTGATTTCACCTCATGGTTGTTTTTCACCATTACCTCTGGCTGTCCTCAGAGTTGCGGAGGTGTCTCTCCAAGATTAGACTTCCCCCGGGATCACTCTATTGTTGCTGGATCTTTGTAGGGAGTGACCCTGTGTAGTTCCTCTGGGGCTGCTCCAGCTAGGGAGTTCTGGTTGTGGAAGCAGCTCTAGTATGTGACACACATGGATCCAGCATAGGGCAGGAGGTGGTGCACACGGTTTTGGGACTGCCTGGCACCCATTGACTTTGGCACAGAGAGCCCAAGGCTCCAGTGGTCTCTGGCCAGGAGAAAGGCTCTTTGCAGAGGCATAAATGGCTCCAGAGGGCACACAGCTACCAGAGTTTCTGGCTAGATGAATGGGCTAGTGTGAAGGCTGGGAGGACACAGGAGGGAGGACACAGGGTTGGGTGGCTCTCGCAGTTCCTTGTCAGGGAATGCGGAGGCCCGGTGGGTGCGGGTCACTGGTTGAGGGTTGCTGCACAGCTCTTATGGAGGTCTGGGCGGTGCCAAGCCCAGGAGTTTGAGGTTGCTATGAGCTGTGACATCACCGCACTCTACCCAGCGCAACAGCCCGAGGCTCCAGTGTGCCAAAACCATCTCACTCTACCCCTAAGAATTAAGGGTGTAAGTCAGCTCAGTCCCTTCTTTTAGGCTGCTCAGTCACTAGGTTATTTTGTCCCACCCGATCCTTGCTCTTGGACCCTGAGGGCAGACCTTGCCTGGGCAGTTTTCTCCCAATGACTTCTTGCGCCCAGCTCAGTTGCTCAGTCTGGGGCCCCAGACAATGCCCAAAGTTCTTCGCACTCCCGTTCAAGGTCTCCCCAAGGTGGTTCAACTGAGTGCCAAGTTGAAAAACACCAAAACAGTTTACAGGTAAGGCCTTTCTGGTTTGCAGTCTCACTGCTGCTTGTACTTACAGTTGCTGGCGTGATTAGGTCGATCGAACACATGCAACCACTTGCCAGTTTTCCACTGTTTTTGTCCTCCTCTTGTGGTCCAGAAGTCCCTTACTGGCTCCCTGTACCCTCAAAGTGATGATTACAGGCAGATCCCACCAGCCAGAGATGCCTGGAGTCTTGTCTCCCCAGACTCACCGTGCCCCGTTGCAGGGATGGTGTTACTTTGCCGCCATCTTTAATCCAGTCTCCTCATTTTCTTAATAGTATCTTTCATAGGGAAAATTTTGATGAAGTCCAATCGATTTATTATTTTTTTATGTATTGTGTTTTTAGTGTGACATCTAAGAAATCTTTGCTTAACCCTAAGTCATAAAGGTTTATTCTTTTTATTCTTCTTAAAGTTTTATAACATTACATTTTATATTTATATCTGTGATTCTTTTTGTGTTAATTTTTAAGTAAAGTGCAAGGATTAGGTTGAAGTGGTTCATGTATTTGCATATGGGTATCCTATGGTTCCAATATTATTTTTTGAAAATAAATTAAGTCGCCTTTATGTCTCTGTTAAAATTAATTTGCCAATGTACATAAAGCTCTTTCTGGACTCTCTATTCTGTAGTAACCTGTGTGTCTATTTGTTTACCAATACTATACTTTCTACTTACTTTATAGCCTTGAAATCAGGTAAAGTTAGTTCTTCAACTTTCTTCTTTTTAAAATTTGTTTTGGTTTCTAGTTCCCATTTTTCTTTACACATAAACTTTAAGATCAGTTTTTTATTTATTTACTTATTTATTTTGAGACAGAGTCTCAAGCTGTCACCCTGGGTGGAGTGCTATGGCGTTACAGCTTCCAGCAACTTTAAACTCTTGGGCTTACATAATTCTCTTGCCTCAGCCTCCCAAGTAGCTGGGACTACAGGTGCCTGCCACAATGCCCAGCTATTTGTTGTTGTTGTTGTAGTTGTAGTTGTCATTGTTGTTTTATCTGGCTCAGGCCAGGTTTGAAACCACTACCCTTGTTGTATGTGGCCAGCGCCCTGCTGACTGATCTACCTCTAACATCAGCTTTTTATATCTAAAAAAATCTTCCTGGGTATTTTTTTTTTTTTTTTTTTGACATAAAGTCTCACTATGTTGCCCTTGGTAGAGTGCTTTGCTGTAATAGCTCACAGCAACCTCTAACTCTTGGGCTTAAGTGATTCTCTTGCCACAGCCTCCCAGGTAGGTGGGACTACAGGCACCTGCCACATGCCTGGCTATTTTTTTTGATGTTGTAGTTGTCATTGTTGTTTAGCTGGCCCAGGCCGTGTTTGAACCCGCCAGCCTTGGTGTATGTGGCTGGTGCCCTAGCCACTGAGCTATGGGCACCCAAGCCAGGGGGGATTTTGATTGTAATATAATTAATTCTCTCTGTCAATTTGTAAAGAAATGATATCTTAACTATACCAGTCTTCCAATTCATGAACATGGTAAGTCTCTTCATTTGCTGTAAGACTTTAACTAAGTTTATGATTGTCCTCTTTTTATTTACTTATTTTGAATGTTTCCTATTTTAAAATGTATTGCTATCTTTCATTTAAAAATTGAAAGCAGTGGACAGGGAAGATTAAGGGAGGGGTGGAACTAGAAATTAGAGATGCCACGGAACATGATGATCTGGGAACTAACCCCATTGCTAGTGGGATGAGAAGTACAAATTGGTAGATGTAGCATGTGGAGAGTGTGGTCAGAAAGGCTGTTGGTCAGGATCTGGGACGAAGTTGCAGCCTAAAATCTTCCAGTGATGAGACAATGCCACATGTTGATTTGTGTCACATCTCAGTAAGTCAGGATGTCAGCAAGTAGAGTCCTGGCTACTAGGATTTAGGAGGGATTTTCCCAGTCTCTACAAGAGCAGAGAGAGTCAGCAAGGGTGCCAGGATGAATAACAAGAGCTCCAGATACTCAAACTGGATTACATACAGGTCTATGGGAAAGAGATGAAACAGTGATCAAAATTTGGATTGAACATTATCATGAGAATACTGGACAGTTACAATAAATTCTGAATCTTTGGGGAATTTATTTAAAAGCCTCTGAAATTCTATTTGATTAAGTTCTGAGATTGATCCTAGGAATGCCACACTGTTGAGCCTGAAGGTGGAATTCTAATGATCTCAGTTGTGAAGAAGAGGAATGTTGAGGTAGAAAGCTGGTTGAAGCATTACTCATTTGTTCACTTATTTACCCAACATTTACTATATGAAAGACATTCTTGCTGTTATTGCTACAGTCCATGGTAATGCTGACTACTTGGGGAATGAGCAGACAATATGCCTACGCACGCTTGAACACACCCACCCATTCACACATGCATGTGCTCATGTACAAATGCATGGGTGGCTGCACAGGAGGCACGGTAAGAGTTGGCCAAATGCCAGCTGGGAAACCCACAGTGATACTGAGCCCCAGGCGATGGGAGCCCCATGGATCAGTTCACAAGGTAGCCACTAACATCAAAGAGTGGCAGGACTATTCCAGAACTGGGACAAAGGGTAGCTGTAACCCTGAAGCCTTGTGACACCAGGGAGTAGGTTGATGCATTAGCTTGCAACTGAAAAAAAAAATTCTAGGTGGCGTTTGAATAGCAGGGCCTAAAGGCACACTGGCCAAAGAGGGAAGGGGTTCTAATAAGAAATATTAAGTAGTTCTTGATTAAGCCAGCAGTGTGAGTGAGGCTCTATTTTTTTCCAACAGGAGAGGGGTTTAGCACCTTCTTCCCAGCATCTGAAAGTAAAAAGACAGCCAGTTTCTTGGACTTGAACTTGCTTATTATGAGCTCTTATCAAAAACCATCACACTCTTTGTATTGATTTCTAGCCAACAATTAACCAGATGTGACCTTAGAGCCTTGATAATAGCTGAGGAACTCACTCAGCAAAGGGAAGCCTGGCAGTTTATGAACAAAGCAGGTATTTACGGATACCTCAGGCTCAGGTGAGTATTTTTCCATCCAGGTGGCAAAAGAAGTCACACATATAGAGCTCAAATGGATTCCTACCTGGGTGCGTATGTTGACCATCTGGAGGGGTGAGAAGGTCTAGAACTGAGTGGAAATGACTGAACGTTGAAATTTTGAGATCAGCCACCTGCTTTGGAAGATTGAAATTCAGTGTCTACATTCCTACATAGTAGGATTACTGATAATAACACCATTTACTCATGTATACACTTTATAAAATGTTTTTTACAACCATTATCATGGCAACTTTTTCCTGTGTGATTTCACTCCACAGGTATACAATTCAAAACTAAACACTAGTGAATTATATTGCTCAGAGATGCATGGTTAGGTGGTAAAACTATAAAGCAAGTCAAAGAAATGATCACAACGATGTCATGGGAGTGTTGACTGTGGGAGGAGAGAGGGGGCATGACTTGGAGGAGCGTGTGCAGCCTTCAGGGGTGCTGGCTACGTGGTGGCTCTTCCCCCAGGTGGGCCTTGCACAGGGGTTCACTTCGTGATAATTTGTTAAATTGTACTTTTATCTCTCATGTACTTTGTGCATGAGTGTACACGGATGTCTTATTTCATGCACACCAAACAAAAATACCAGAAGGAAAAAGAACATACCTTTCTTTGTTTCATTTCAACCAAGACTGGTTATTAGTTGTTACAATTCTAGATTAGAGATGGCTCAAAACTGCCATATGTCACATGTGACTGCCTGGATTGTATTTTAGATAAACACACGTTGGCCTTTGATATCCCTTATTTGACATAATATCTAGTTATCTACATTTCCAGTCTGGGAGCCCCATGGAAGAACTAAGAGACTTGCTCAAGTCACCTGCTAGTTGATAGTAGAGTTAGAACTTGATTGTGGTTGTTTTGGCTCCACACCTAAAGCTCTTGGGTGATAATACGAATATTCCCTTCTCATCTTTAAAATTTTTGCACATCTCTTTGTTTCCTGTAAAACTGAGTTGAGTATGTTGGCTAATTGTAGAATTATCCATTAGTTTTCAAACTTGCTTTCAAAGATGAGGTATGTTTGGCTCTATACTTGTTAGAAATGCCAAAAAAAGGTTTATTTTAGTAGGAAAATGCTCCTGATTTCTTAGTAACAGCAGCATCTTGAGATATCAGAATCTATTATATATAAAATTAAATATCATTATAATATTTTTGTACACCAAATATATTAAGTGTTTGCTGTAAAACATTTAGAAAAATTCATAGGGCATAAAGAAGGAAATAACAAACACCATAATCCCAGCCTTCAGAAATAAGCACTGCTGGGCTTTGATACGCCTGTAATCTATGTTTACATGAGTATTTACAAGATTAGTTTGCTGAAAATAGTGTTTTGAAACTTGCTTTTGTCACCTAATGGGACATTGTTAATATTTTTGCACATTAATAATTGTTCTATAACACAATTTTAAGTCCTGTATACTATAATACTGTATAAGTGAATACATCATGTTTTTTAAAAAGCCAATTGTATTTTGTTGGCTACTTGGTTTTCTCTAATTGTTTCTATTATAAATAATGTTGCAATAAGAATCTTTGTAAATAAATCTTTCCACACACACACAATATTATTTCTTTAGAATAAATTCCTAGAATTGAAATCCTTGGGTCTGGGTCAAAGGGCATGCATGCTTTAAAGGCTTTTGATAAAATTTGCCAATCTGCCTTCAAATTGTCTCTATTTATAGTTCTACAAGGAGTGTGTTTCCCCAGCTATGCCACTACCAGATATTCTAATTAAACAAACAAATAACAACAACAAAAAAACATTCTATGATAATGTTAAATTTTTACGCCTTTGTTTTAGCCTTCAAGTTCGTTCTGTTCCTTTAGTCTTTCACGTAAAATGGTATGTTATCTCTTCTGTAAGAGTTCTAATGATCAAATGCACATTATAGGACCCAGAAGCCTCACAGGTACGCATACATTTAAAATTTTCCACTTAAAACATCAAGGGAATCCATTATCAAAAAAGAGAGCAGATTTCTCCTGTGTTAACATGGTTCTCAACTGAATTGTTTATTTACCTTAACTAATGCCCCATTAGGTGTTCTAGGCACATTCATGTGTTGTTAAAATACCTAACAACCATTCGTAGCAATGAGAAGTCAAACAAGCTTCGTGTATCAATTTGCCAAATTCAACAAACTCCTTGGCAGTCTGTGTGCAAGACACTGTGGGGGACAGCAGCCGTGAATAGGTTAGACAGCCCATTGGCTTATGAAAAGGGTTGTGGATGCAATCCTAATCTATTTGCCTGTATTTCACTGTCATTTTTTCTGAGCTTATGGTGATAGAAAGCTATTTCCCACATTCACTCAGGCACTCAGTGGCATGACGCGGGTTAAATCCCAACAAAACAAGTATTACTATGATGCAAATCTGTCTGTAACTGAAAGAATGCTAGGCCCCAAGTGGAATTTCATTTATTTGAAATATTTTTTGAGACCATAAAACCCTAACACAACAAAATAATTGGGACAATGCTTTGGCCTACGTTCTATTGGGATTTGACTTATTAGTGATGGCTTGATTAACAAGACTCCTGGAAAAAAAAAATCTTTGATTAAAGCATCAGCCTAGGGGTGAGAAATTTGGGAAAAGTATGGACTTGTTCTTTGTTATTGCAGGACTCCAGAGGATAGAATTAGGAAGGCCAATGAGTGAAAGTTAACACTCTGATTTTAGACAGTGTTAAAGGAATACATTTCTAATGATCATAGTTGTGTCAAGAACGGCTGCCTTGTGAAGTAAGAAGTACATCCAAGCTACCATGGGAGAAGTAGTTAGGAACGCTAATACCCCCTCTGTTTTCAGGGAGAACTCATGAACATAGCTGTGATGGGTTGCTCCACCATGAGCTGTGAACCAAGCAAACAAGAGCCGTGAGAAATTCCAAGTTAATCTTTTTCAAATGCCTTATTTGTTTTTTAGCAGATCACAAGGGTGAGGGGCCTTCCTCAGCTGAGGTAGGCCAAAGTGTCAGGGTAGATTATTCTCCCTAAACCTCATGGAAATCTATTTCTTTCATGCAGAAATTTCATTGAGAGACAGTTTGTTCTTGAAGGCATGCCCCTTTTAATCAGCAGCATAAGGGTCCAGTCCACTTTAATTTTGTACCTCTACTAGCTCAACTTATGACCGCTAGAGTCTCTACAACAGAGCAAGAGGGAACATGAAAGACTCACACTTACTCTTTTCCTTTCTACTGATGTCACTTCTGCTTATAGCCTACTGGTCAGAACTAGTCACATGGCCGACTCTCCTTGCAAAGCAAAGAGGAAAACACAGTCTTCCTTTGTACCCAGGAAGAGATAAATAGAATAGGTCCTTTATTTTTGCCAAGGTGCTCAGGGATTTTCTTTACTTTTGTATTCTACCTAGGTGGAAAGTATGTAGATTTTACCCATTATACAACAAACTGTACCATGACTTATTTACTACATGGACAACAGATTTTATGTAGTTTGGGCTATTTTTTACCTTCTCACAAAACAAAAAAGTGTTTGTTTTGTTTGGGAAGTGGGGGATACGTTCTTTACGTGAGCATCCACACCCTTCTCCTGATAGGCTGGGTTATCAGAGATGGTTTCTGAGCCTCCAGTGTAGTTATATTTCTGACTTTATCCTCTGGATCCCTCAGTGCTGGGCCCCCTAAACACTCAATGTTGAGAAATAGTGCTGTATTGCTTTGCTAGGGCTGTGGTAACAAAATTCCACCTAGTTGTGTCAAGAACGGCTGTCTGTGAAGAGGAAGCACAGTCCAGATTTCTATGAGAAATTTGTTATCATAGTTCTGGAGGTCGGAAGTCTAAAATCAAGGTGTCAGTCAACGGGGCTAGGAAAGATCATCTGCTCCAGGCTTCTATCTTCCAGCTGATGGTGGGTGCTGATGATTTTTGCTGTTCCTTGACTTGGACAAGAGCACATCTTTACATGGCACTCTCCCAGAAGGCAAGTTCCTTTCAGTGTCCGAATTTCTCCAATAAGGACACCAGATATACCAGATTAGGAGCCACCCCAGTGACCTAATTTTAATTTGATCACATCTTATAAAGATACTATCTCAAAATAAGGTCACATTCTCAGGTTCTGGGGGTTAGAAATTTGCCGTAAGGCTAGGCACTGTGACTCACGCCTGTAATCCTAGCACTCTGGGAGGCTAAGGTGGGCGGATCGCTTGAGCTCTGGGAGGCTAAGGTGGGCGGATCGCTTGAGCTCAGGAGTTTGAGACTAGCCTGAGCAAGAGCAAAACCCTGCCTCTACTAAAAATAAAAAAAAAAACTATCCAGGCATAGTGGTGCACAACTGTACTCCCAGTTACTTGGGGATCTGAGGCAAGAGGATTGCTCAAGCCCAAGAGTTTGAGGTTGCTGTGAACTATGTTGCCATGGCACTCTACTGAAGGTGAGGAGAGAGAGTCAGACTCTGTCTCAGGAAAAAAAAAGAACTTCAGTATGTTTTGTGGGAATGAACAATTCAACCCATAACAAGGAGGAAACTGTTCTTTTGAGCGCAGACTTCTGACCAGCAACTTTGGCTGGGCCTGATTCCTGCATGTCCCCACACCCATTTGCTGGCCCGTGACACTGTGCTCTGACTGTGGCCCAGGGCAATGTCGGTCAATGAGGTGGGAGTGGTGGCAGTGAAGGAGGCAGTCAATAGACTCTAAGCAGCAAGAAAGGCCACTCTCTGTTCTGGCCACAAAGGCCAGGCAGTGAGTGACTAGTTGTTTGACTGTTGTGAGATGCAATGGGGAAGAGTCCTACATCGCTGCTGTCTGCCACAGTGAAGTTCCTCATGACAAAAGCTTATGAAAAACTGTTCTCTTGAGTCACAGGTGTGGAATCAGGCACCTGGTGGGTATATTAAAACAGCAAAGAAAAGTCTTGGATGGGGAGGCAAGAGGCCTGAGCTTAGAGCTTGATTTATTTTTTGAATTTCTGTGGTTTAACCTATAAGAGAAGGGAGCTGGGCTGGCACACTCTGAAGCCCTGGCCTGCTTTGAACCTCTGTTAGACAGGTGATACATTAAAAGATATAAAAGCATCGTAATAGAAGAACCCATGACAACAGGGATTCTGTGTGGCTTTCTGGTTTCCTAATCCCCTGTGATAGCATGACTTCAGCACAAAGAAAGCAGGGTACACATTGTGGCTTATGTGCCGGGGGTCTCACCCTGGCAGACATGCTTGAAGTCAATTTATATCTGTATTTAGCTCCACCTTCATCTCCATCTCTCTCTATACGCGTAGATTTGGTTTTGGATGAGGAAGGGAGGTTTTTTAAATAGCAAGATTTTTATCGCCTCTTTTTTTTTTTTTTCCTGGAAAAAGGTGAAATCATCCATTTATTCTGGACCAATTATAAGCACTAGAAAGCACAGGACAGAAAACCCGATCACAAATAGATATACACCAAGGGAGGAGGGAAGGAGGAAACTGCTATTGATTGGCCTTGTAAAATCTGCTTCTGAATCGATAGCAATTTCTGGAAATGCCAGGCATTTATTTTGTGTGGCTTGAACAGCGGAGATAATAATAAACGTAGTTATGAAGTGGGTCTCTTGACACTATTTCCTTGAGCCCCTTATAACGACACACATACATAATGGGTACTATAGCTGTACAAGCTGTAGTAAATCTACTTTGAGGTTTAAACCCCAAGCTGAGTTGCCCACTGCAGTGCCCTCCTCGTGGCGGGGCATAGCATTTGAATAAGTCTTCTTTATTAAAGGAAAACAGACACTTTATCTGCATGAAGAGATGGGAGACGTGTCTTCCCCAGCTATGGAAAGACAGGCCTGGGCTTGTTCTGATGAAAAGGGAAGTAAATCAGCTCTTGAAACTGCCGGCCCCTGCCTGGCCACTCTGAAGGTCTGGGCCTGCTCCTCACCTGTGCCGGCCCCTGCCTGGCCACTCTGAAGGTCTGGGCCTGCTCCTCACCTGTGCCAGCCCCTGCCTGGCCACTCTGAAGGTCTGGGCCTGCTCCTCACCTGTGCCGGCCCCTGCCTGGCCACTCTGAAGGTCTGGGCCTGCTCTCTCACCTGTGCTGGCCCCTGCCTGGCCACTCTGAAGGTCTGGGCCTGCTCCTCACCTGTGCCGGCCCCTGCCTGGCCACTCTGAAGGTCTGGGCCTGCTCCTCACCTGTGCCGGCCCCCTGCCTGGCCACTCTGAAGGTCTGGGCCTGCTCCTCACCTGTGCCGGCCCCCTGCCTGGCCACTCTGAAGGTCTGG
>CAUYPK010061726.1:0-45790 GCA_963574355.1 Loris lydekkerianus
GTGCCTGAGGCCTAGTGCAACTTCCCGAGCCTGACTAGAAGTAGATCCATCGAGCTACTTCCGTGTAGCAATGACTCAGCAAGGCCCAGCCTGAAACTGCCTCTACCTAGATACAGCCAACGTGGTACCATGCCATTGGCCCAACCCTGTCACGCACCCCATCCCCCGCCTTCTTTCCCTGCCCCTTCCCCACACTCTATATAAGGGGCTGCTTGATGCAATAAAGTTGAGTTCCTGCTTTAAAAATATATATATAAATAAATAAATAAAATAAAATAAAAAAAGAAATGGCTTGTTGGAATATATGAAGAGAAGTAGCATATTGCTAGAGAGCTATGGATTCAGGATCTATTAGAGAATCCCGTTGGAAAAGGGGGTTGTCCATATAAAATTCAAAGGGGCTGAAAGTTAAAGGCTATTTGGGCATAGTCTTGGGTCTCAATAATGCAGAGGGTAAAACCTAGAGCCAGAGCTGGGAATTTCTTGAGTCAATTTCCTAATGGTACTTTATTTGGTGGAACCTAAATTAGTTTTTATTTGTTTAACTAAGTAAGGAAGAAGGCCTTGTGAACTAGTGCTGGCCCAAACTCCCCACTGGCACTCTCAAACAGGGGCAGAACCTTGACGCCTTTTGGTTCAGTTCATGGTGGCCCTGTGTAGAGCAAAAGAGATTCAGGTAAAGGGGGTGGACTGTAGAGAATAGACCAAGGCAATAAGGTGGGGATGTTTCCATTAAGGATGGAAAAATACCTGAACATGAGACCTCTGACCATTCACCTAAATGCTTACAAAAATTGTCTAAGGCAGTCAATATATCATAATTTAAGGACTAAGTGGCTATTATTGAGAATTTTCTAATTTATGTTGGGGCCAAGTTGTATTACAAAAGAAAATCAAACTTTTTTTTTTTTTAATCTGAGACAGTCTCACTCCATCACCCTGGATAGAGTGCCATGGCATCATAACTCACAACAGCCTCAAATGCATGGGCTCGTGCAATTTTGTCTTGCCTCAGCCTCCCAAGTAGCAGGAACTACAGGTGCCTGCCACAATGCCTGGCTAGTTTTTTTCTATTTTTAGTAGTGATGGGGTCTCACTCTTGCTCATGCTGGTCTCCAACTCCTGAGTTCCAGGAGTCCACCCTCAGTGTCCCCAGGTGCTAAAATTACAAGTGAGAGCCACGGCACCCAGCCTAAAACAGCTTTATAAGAGTCTGGAGATCAAGATGTTTCCAATCAGAATGAATACGTCCCCATGTACTGTCAGGTGGGATAGATGATCGGTGACCAGATGGCTGGTCACCCTTCTGGAGAAAGGAAATGAAAAGATTAGACCCTCAGACAATACTGGGCTCTCTAATCAGCTACCCTTGCCACCACACAGTAATGTCTGCTGTCTCCTTCACATGTCTCCATAAGGGACATCTACTGGTGAGCAGAATGATACCTCAGATGTAGGTTCCAGAGATTCTGTGCAGCCGCCTTCATATGGGAGTCTCCACAAGGAGACTCAACCAGCCCTAGAAGAAATGAACAAACTGAAAAAGGAGAAAGGGATGGATGGGATTATAGGCCATGGTGAATTAATGCCCCCCACCCCTCACCACTGGCCATCACGAGGAAAAATGAAAATGTAAAGGGGGAGAAGACACAGTTGAAGGACTAGTCTGTGTGACATTGGCCTCTGAAGTACCAGGCTTGATGGATCTTTCATCCAGCTAATGGACAGACAGGTTCCCAGGAGGCCGTTAGAGTTCTCAAGTTACTAACCAGGAAGAAAATTGTGAGAGGCTTGGTAAGACTTGCACAGGTCAGCGTCTAGTCCTCCTCTTCTGACTACCTTCTCATAAAAATGGGAGGAGAGCGATCAAGTCCTGGAATTCAGTGCAAATCAAAAGAAGCCATTTCTAGAATGTGCTGGCCATAAAGCAGAAACCAGACGGCTCCCTGGCACTCTCTCCCATAAAACCGTCTGCACTTCCTCAGCAGTTAAAGAAAGAAGAGTTGAGAGTGAAAGTTAATCAGTGAAACATGCCTCCTCCTGGCTGGCCCGCCAACATGTTAGAGCAGTGGGGTGGCTCGCAAAAATAATTAAACAGAGCAAGATCATACAGTTTAAGCCAGGAAGAAAAAGTTTATTTTAATAACCTGGATAGCAGGCCAGGACTCGCCCTACTGACTGCAGGCACCAAGGAAAGCATAGTTTCTGAGTTTTATACGTGACTCTGAGGAGTATCAGCTGCTTCTTGGAAGTCTCCCATGGTCTGAATGAACTCTGTTCTTAAAACAGCCCACCTGCAAGGTCTTAATAATAATCCTTCTGCAATCCATAATAGCCCAGGGTCAGCCTGACCCAGACCAGTCCAAAATAACCTAAGCTCATCCGTCATCCACCCTGTTCATATCTAGCTAGAGACCTAACATTTCCCTCTATGCCAGAGTATTTTGGTACAATTCATATGCATCCAACGCTTCACTGACATTCAGTTATCACAAAATGACTACGCTGGAATGGAAAATAAAAAAGGAGAAGTATTTCTTAGACCACTTAGTCCTCTACAACTCCTTTATAATCAAGAATTCTTTGCTCCATTAACAGAATGATAGCGTTTGTAGATTAGTAAATTAAACACATATAAAGAATGTGTTTATACCCAGGAGTTGGAGGTTGCTATGAGCTGTGATGGCACTCTACCCAGGGAGACAGCTTGAGGCTGTCTCAAAAAAAACAAAAAAAAAAAGAAAGAATGTGTTTATAAAAAAAAATTTCAGCCGAAGAGTTGCAAGTCACATTATTTCTAAAATAAGTCCATTATAATATACATTCTAATTCAAATGCCACTCCAATTTTCTCCTTAATGAACTACTAATATATATTTCTTAGATAATATATTATAAAAGATTTGGGGCAAGATTATTCTAAGGACCAATGTTAGAAACTTGATTGAATCTTTGGTTTGCTTAAGTTCACTTGTAACAAAGTCTGTCCAGAATGATGTACTTCTTTTGATTTTTATTTAGCCTTTTACTCTGGACAAAAACCAATGTTAAGGTTGGGCACGGTGGCTCATGCCTGCAATCTCAAACTCTGGGAGGCTGAGGCTAGAGGAGTGCTCAAGCTCAGAAGTTGAAGACAAGAGTGAGATCTCATGTCTACCAAAAATAGAAAAACTAGTTGGGCATAGTGGTGCATACCTATAGTCCCAGCTACTAGGGAGGCTGAGGCAAGAGGATTGCTCAAGTCCAAGAGAGTTTGAGGTTGCGAGCTATGACACTGTGATACTCTACTCAGGATGACAGAGTGAGACTCTATCTCATAGAAAAAAAAAAACAAAAACAAAAAAACAACAACAACCAACGTTAATACCAGCTAAGTTGTACCGTGGCACCAGTGTTGCTACTTTATATAAGGTCTACTGGGGCAGGAATACATCTTCTCCTAGACTCTGCTGAGAATAAGAATTGGGAGCAGTAGCATACTAGCTAATCATATAACAGTCTTAAAGGTCACTAAAGCTTTCTGCATTTTTATTTAATCCACTTTTTTTTTTTACATATTCACTGATTTGTTCGATTAGCAGTAATATGTCCAATTTTTTTTTATTTTTAAGAGAGAGAGTCTTACTTTGTCACCCCCCAGTAGAGTGCCATAGGGTCGTAGCTCACAGCAACCTTAAACTCTTGGGTTCAAGAGATACTCTTGTCTCAGCCTCCCAACTAGCTGAGATACAGGCGCCTTCTACAACAACTAGAGGTGGGGTCTTCCTCTGGCTCAGGCTGATCTTAAACTCCTGAGTTCAAGTGATCCACCTGCCTCAGCCTCTCAGAGTGCTAGGATTACCAGTGTGAGCCTGCCTCACCGCACCTGGTCTTAATATGTCCAATGTTAAAAATAGAACGTTTCTTCCATAGGCTTATGACATGACTATATGTCATAAACTATCAGGGCTTTCAAGGGGAAATTGGTTCTGTTTGTCAACTATTATCAGAAAGGCTTGCTCAAAATTATTCACTTAAAAAACAAAATTGGTGGGCGGTGCCTGTGGCTCAACGGAGAAGGGCGCCAGCGCCATATGCCGGAGGTGGTGGGTTCAAACCCAGCCCCGGCCAAAAAACTGCAAAAAACAAAATAAAAACCAAAACAAAAACAAAAAAACTGGCTGGGCACCCGTGGCTCAGTGGTTAGGGTGCTGGCCACATACACCAAGGCTGGTGGTTTCGAACCCAGCGTGGGCCTGCTAAAACAACAATGACAACTACAAAAAAAAAAAAAAAATAGCCAGGCATTGTGGTGGGTGCCTGTAGTCCCAGCTACTTGGGAGGCTGAGGCAAGAGAATCACTTAAGCCCAAGAGTTTGAGGTTGCTGTGAGCAGTGATGCCACTCTACCAAGGGCAACATAATGAGACTCTGTCTCAAAAAAAAATTTTTTTATTTGAGTCAGTTATCTTTCCAAACATAATTGATTATATCAATAGCATATGACAAGATAATTAATTTGGTTACTTAAGTGTACATTACAAATTAATATATCCTGGCAGATTCACCAAGGAAATTAATGTCTTAAAACCATGCTCTATTGGTGCGATTGATGAGATTTTTTTTTTTTTCTATAGCCATAGTAGGTGGTTGGTAACTTATGCTTTGAGAATGTTCTGGTCTATAGAATCTTGGTCACACACTATGGTGAAGTCCTTTGGATACTTAATGATTTACTCATTCATATGGTATAAAAAGATTCAGTGAACTCTTGGACATGACCTTTTTTTTTAATTTCAGATTAATGTGAGAGTACAAACAATTAGGTTACAACGTTTGCATTTGTTAGGTAGAGTCTCTATTGTAGTGTCCGCACTGGACCTGCCTATTCTATTGATCCATCTCAACAGAGAGATTGGATGGCCATCTGTTCAACAAGTGGTGTTGATTTGGGTTTAATTTTCACAGGAGTGTTAACCCTGTGTGAGGAAGGCAAGTTAATTTAGTCTTTCTCACCTGAAGGCCAGGAGGTGGCCGAATGCTTTGAATAACTAAGATGAAGCTGGCAGGTGCCATGTGTTCTTAAGTAATCACCTTAGTGTTTAATTTGGAGCCACTGTTGTTCTGGCTACTATATAAGCTGAGAGCAACTCGTTCATGATTACACACACACATTTCAACCTGTACACTATGAAATGCATCGCACTATATGTTAAAAATATATTTTACACATTACACATACATTACATATTTTACACAGTCATGTGGTGAATAACAGTGCTTTGGTCAACAACAGACCATAGACACAATGGTGTTACACTACAATCATAATGGAGCTGAAAAATGTTTGTTACCTAGTGATACTGTAGCCTTCCTAACTGTTGTAAGTACAACTCAGTATATGGCAATGATAATACACAACTATATGAAACAACAATGACAACTACAACAAAAAAATAGCCGGGGCATTGTGGCCAGCCCCTGTAGTGCCAGCTACTTGAGAAGCTGAGGCAAGAGAATCACTTAAGCCCAAGAGTTTGAGGTTGCTTGAGCTGTGACGCCATGGGACTCTACCAAGAGTGACATAGTAAGACTCCGTCTCAAAAAAAAAAAAAAAAAAAAAAATGGGGCGGCACCTGTGGCTCAAAGGGCTATAGGGCACCGGCCCATGTGCCGGAGGTGGTGGGTTCAAACCCAGCCCCAGCCAAAAACTGCAAAAAAAAAAAAAAATGTTAGTCGGCCAGCTGCAGTGGCTTACACCTGTAATCCAAGCACTCTGGGAGGCTGAGGCTGGTGGATTGCTTGAGCTCAGGAATTTGAGACCAGCCAGAGCAAGAGTGAGACACCCCCATCCCCCGCACCCTGTCTGTGCTTAAAAAAAAATAGTAGATAAACTGAGGTAAGACGATTGCTTGAGCCCGAGAGTTTGAGGTTTCTGTGAGCTATGATGTTACGGCACTCTACCCAGGGTGACAGATGAGATTCTGTTTCAAAAACAAACAAACAGGGTGGCGCCTGTGGCTCAAAGGGGTAGGGCGCTGGCCCCATATACCAGAGGTGGTGGGTTCAAACCCAGCCCCAGCCAAAAAGCTGCAAAACAACTAATAACAACAATAACAGCAACAAACTAGAAACTTCAGTTTAAATGCACAACCCACACATTGAGCAGGTCCTGGTGGCCCTAATTCAACCACCCTGAGTGGTTAGTAACTGGAAGCTCTTCTTTTCAGAAGCTGTATCCTTTATACTCAGATCTCACTGGCACAGAACCAACACTTGTTGTGCTCAAAGGACATCTCAGGGCTAGAGTCATTTATAGCCCTGCCAGCATCAGTTGCCCAGGGCTCTGATGTCTGTGGTCAGCAGCGAGTACCAAGTCCCCAAAGGCCACTCAGGCTCCCACATGGGAAAACAGCTGAAAGTCAACATTTCTGCCCAAGGCGACATTATCTTATCTTTGACATAGTTCCCTTATCTAAGAAGAGAGGATCAAATTCTTCCTGCTTTCCCACAACAACATTTGTACCATTAGAGGCAACATCAATTTTCTTATTTTCTTCTATTATAATCATGAACTTTTCATGCAACTTTGTAAAAGTAACTTAAGGATTTTGCAAAAGCTCACATTGGAAGCTTCTTATCTGATATTTGTGTTTAATTGTGTCACCATTATGTTTCAGAAAGTGCTGGTTATCCAAAGTAGGGAGGAAAGTGGGCTAGAGTTCCTGATACCCCTAGGGTGGGACTGGGAGCTGGGGGAGTGAAAGTGCTAACAAGCCCAGAGACCAGAAAAGGCTTGTGGTGGGACCAATAAAAGAAACACGATGATGCTAGACCTTGAAACTAAAGGCCATGGAAATGACCACAGAAATCAGCAGCTGAAGCCAGAGCACAAACCCAAAGACAGGAGGGTGGTGGGGGCTGAGAGCAGGGAAAAACTCACATCAAGGCATGGGAGCAGAGCATGGCCACACGATATATGAGCCTTGCTCCCAGGGAAAAGCAGAGAAGGTAAACAGGGAAGGAAGTAGTCTCAGGTCTGACTCAGTAGTTACCCAAGAAGAGTTTTAAATCTGAAAGTTACTGGCTTGGCGCCTGTAGCTCAGTGGTTAGGCTACCAGCCACATACACGGGGGCTGGCGGGTTCGAACCCAGCCCAGGCCTGCTGAACAACGTCAACAAAAATAGCCAGGCGTTGTGATGGGTGCCGGTAGTCCCAGCTACTTGGGAGGCTGAGGCAAGAGAATCACTTAAGCTCAAGAGTCTGAGGTTCCTGTGAGCTGTGATGCTACAGCACTCTACCAAGGGCGACTTAGTGAGACTCTCAAAAAAAAAAAATCCGAAAGTTACCGGATACCTTGAATTGGCCATTTTAATTTCTTTTGTTGTATTGCTAGCCAGAATGAAGGTTCCCCCACTAACTTCAGTTATAGATTAAAAAAGAAAAATTATGTTTCTGTCCATCTAAATCTTATGATGATGAAAGGCTTACCTGCTATACTAAAAATACTTTATTTTATTGAGGCTGTTAGTAAATCTCTGTAAGATATTTTTATCCCAAAAGAGCTAAGACAGTTGTCAGCATATCTTACAGAAAATCTAATCCAGAAGCACAATTAATTTAACTTTGACAAAATCAAGGTTTTTTTTTAGTACTGTGGAAGACCAGAATATGCTATTTCAAACATACCGTTTTGACATAGGATCGTTTTGAGCTGAAAAAAATACAAAGAAGCAGGTGCAAGAAAGTTCTTTGCTCCCTACTTGTCTAAAAGCAGAACGTAAGATTTACAAAGACTCCTAGCATCTAGGAGGCTGAGACAAGTGAATTCTAGGAGGCTGAGATGGGTGAATTGCCTGAGCTCACGAGTTTCAGGCCAGCCTGAGCAAGAGGGAGACTCCATCTCTAAAAATAGCTAGGCCTTGTGGTGGATGCCTGTAGCCCCAGCTACTTGGGAGGCAGAGGCAACAGAATCACTTAAGCCCAGGAGCTGGAGGTTGCTGTGAGCTGTGATGCCACGGCACTCCACCCAGGGTGACAGGTTGAGGCTCTATCTCAAAAAAAAAAAAAAAAAAAAATCAACAATGACAACTGCAACATAAATAAATAAATAAATTTATTTTTAAAAATAGAAGAATCATTAGCCTTTTATCATTGAACTAGAGACACCCTCCTCACAACTCAAGGTTCTACCCTGTTGCTATATAAGGAAATTTGTGCTGTGTCTGGTCCCTCCTAAGCCCTAAAACATCCCTGCTGTGGCCAGCCACAGACTTCTAAGGAGAAAGTAACTGAAAATGTTTGCTGACTACAACTCAGCTTTGAAATCACGGTTTCATAATAATTTAATAATAATAAATAATTTAGCAAAAGAGCTAATGTGTTCATCCATCTTTGTGCACTTATTACCTTGAGTGATTACAATCTAGTGAATACGTTAACCTGTTACTTCTCTTGCACATTTATGGTTTAATTCATTTATTTGTAAGTATAAATTGAAAGGACTGTGTAAAGACATTTCGAACACCAATAATATTTCCTGGTGGTTGGGGAAAGGAGTGGATGGAGGAGGAAAAAAACCTGAATTATAACCCAGAATGGTCCTAAGAATAAATCTCACATAATCCTTATGACATGTCTGGACCCTGAAGAATCTATTTCAAGTCTCTCTCGTGGGAAATGAAACTGGTCTAGTCAAGTATTGAAGGCTGACTTCCAGAAGAGTCTAAGAGAGTGGTTCTCAACCTTCCTAATGCCACAATGTATTTTCATTGTTAAATAGGGGTCACGACCCACAGGTTGAGAACCACGGGTCTAAGAGCACCCATCAATGATTCCTAAGACCTGGAGTTAGCCATATCCCCTATGCAGAGGGCAATTCAGTGAGTCTACCCTTTGTCTATTTCAGTTCTCTCCGCTGATCTCTTTCCTACTAAAGAAATGAGGGAGTCCCCCTTCCCCAAAACATACCATATAACCCTCTCCTCTACCACAAGAATCTCAGAGGTTTCTTGACTAATTTGACAATTTTTTTTTTTGAGACAGAGTCTCACTTTGTCAACCTGAGTAGAGTGCTGTGGTGTCATAGCTCACAGCAAACTCATACTCTTGGGCTCAAGCAATTCTCTTACCTCAGCCTCCCAAGTAGCTGGGACTACAGGTGCCAGCCACAATTCTCAGCTATTTTTTAAAAGACAGGGGTCTCACTCTTGCTCAGGCTGGTCTCGAACCCACCTCGGCCTCCCAGAGTGCTAGGATTACAGGTGTGAGCCACCACACCCAGGCTAATTTGACAAATTTGAGGATCTAGTATTCATCAACTCCCTTTCTTTACTCTCATAGTATTCAGGCCTCTGTTAATGAAGTTTCTGATGAAATAATGTTGCTGGAATACATTCTTCTTTTATTTATTTATTTATTTATTTATTTATATTGTGGAGAAGGGGCGGGGGAAGAAGGCGGGGGATGAGGTTCGTGACAGGGTCGGGCCAGTGGCATGGTACCACATTGGCTGTATCTAGGTAGAGGCAGTTTCAGGCCGGGCCTTGCTGAGTCGTTGCTACGCGGAAGTAGCTCGATGGATCTACTTCTAGCAGGCTCAGGAAGTTGCACTAGGCCTCAGGCACATGGCAGGGCCCAACAATTCCCTCTTGTTTTTTGTATGGCGGAAAAACATAGCCCCTGTCTTAGGTTGACTGAATGCAGAGTGATCTTACCCGTCTCTGGGTACTATGAATGTAATCCACCATGCAGCCTCTCCATATCCTGTCCTAGCTCTGTCTACTTCACTCTCCCACACATAAAGGCCATTATAATGTGACAAAAGACCTGTTCAAAGGATCCCTGTAATTGCTCCAAGTGATGATGCAGATAAATAGTAAGAAAAAGATTCCCAAAGCGGGGACAACTTTTTCTTACTATTTATCTGCATCATCACTTGGAGCAATTACAGGGATCCTTTGAACAGGTCTTTTGTCACATTATAATGGCCTTTACATGTAGGAGAGTGAAGTAGACAGAGCTTGCAAATACAGCAGAACCTCCATAGTTGACCACCCCCCTACATTGACCTAATTTGCATAGAATGGACATGCACCACATGTATATATTAGTACAGTAGGCCAAGTTCCTTATGTGGACCACCTCCATATGTTGACCAGTTTGTTACAGTCCCTTGGGTGGTCAACTTACAGGAGTTCTACTATATATTTATATAAATAAAATAAATGCAGCTTTCAGAGGCATTTAGAAAATCTATAACATTGAGAAACTAGGTTGCTATATTTAGCAGACCTGAACAGAATTAGTAGTTAAAGCAACAGGAGGAAACAAGGAAACATTTCCTTACCCAGGGGTCCTCAAACTGAGGCCCACGGGCCACATGAGGTGGTGTAATTATATTTGTTCCCGTTTTGTTTTTTTACTTCAAAATAAGATATGTGCAGTGTGCTTAGGAATTTGTTCATAATTCATAGCTAAAAAAAAACTATAGTCCAGCCCTCCAATGGTCTGAGGGACAGTGAACTGGCCCCCTGTTCAAAAAGTTTGAGGACCCTGATATAGACTTTGCACAAGGGCACATGTTATTCTTGTGAGGGTAAACTAGATGCCCAGGGAGAAACTTCACACTTCCCATAATCCTTGGTGACATGATTTTCCAACACTGATTCATAGAAAAGCACTATTATCCTAGCTGCCATTGCACTCTGTATCCTGTTTCCAATCTATTCATGCAGGCTGGGTCTTCACTTATTTAAAGCAGCAAATCACCAGTGTGTGAGACTTATGGCTCTCAGGCTGTTCATGTTGGATAAGAGGAAATTCCACAGATTGCTCCTTTTGCTTGTTTTGCTTTCATTTCTACATTTTATCTCACCCAATCCTCCCTTTCATCTTGTTTCTAAACTGGATCTAAGAGAAGTATGTAGGGCAGTGGTTCTCAACCTTCCTAATGCCACAACCCTTTAATACAGTTCCTCATGTTGTGGTGACCCCAACCGTAAAATTATTTCCATTCCTAAGTATGGTTGGGGGTCAGCACAACATGAGGAACTGTATTAAAGTGTTGCAGCATTAGGAAGGTTGAGAACCACTCATCTAGTGTAAGTAGGGTCCAAGTTTAACAGAAAGAGTAGAATTTTTGTACTACCATTGAGGCATGAAATTTAACCAAAGCCTAAGTAATTAACAACCATACACTAACAGGATTTAAGGGTTTGGGAAGAACACATAGTAATAATGTATTTATTATTTCAGCTCTGAATGCATAGACTTGGGGAAAGTTGTAGAAATACTACAGGGCTAACAAGGCACTAAGAGCCTGTGTCATCACAATGACTGTTCTGAATATCATACAACATTGTAGCCTTCGAAAACTGTCATATGTTTGATGATATCTTGATAAAATGAAACTAAAATTCTCATTTTCCCTTACATTTTCTATTTAGATTTTGTAGATAACAGTATATGAGAGAAACATCACCTTTGCTTGGGGATGTTTATTGCTGCAGTAATTATACATCACACTAAATTTTGTTGGTATGGGACTGGGACTGCTCCATGCTTGTGTGATTGTTGAATGACTGAACTCTAGAAAAATGAACACATGAGAAAACAGAGTGTTCAGACATTCAACATTCAAGGTATTAAGGAGACAGACCTGTTCTAGGTGAAATAACCAGCATTGAGCTGCTGAAAGCATGGCTCTGTCTACCCAGAAATAAGATTGCTTCTGAAGGGAATCGGTGCTTGTAGAGGAATAATCAAAGAGTTCAGAACTCCTACAACCAGAGTACTGGGGGAATGTTTATTTGATATGTAGACTTTTTTCTTTGGGGGATTTATTAAAGGAGGCAGGGGATAGGATAGTTAATATTAGATCATTTTTCAATATAATATTTGGACTGTTGAGGTGAGTTTGCATAGAGAATATGGCAAGACATAATTTAAGAAATAGATTTAAAATCAGAGGATTACATGTTTGGCTTACTTATAGTGTGGCTATGAAGGTAATTATTGTCCTGACTCACTTAAGAAGCTTTTGAGATCTTTGGTTAAACCTTCTATCTCACTTCCTTCCAGAAAGAAGGAAGAAGGAAGGAAGGAAGGAAGGAAGGAAGGAAGGAAGGAAGGAAGGAAGGAATAATAAGAGGCAGGGAGAAGAAATGGAACAATGATAAGAGCTTAAATGTGACCACATGGAGGTAGATGTGGGGTTTTCTTAAGATTCTAGTAGCATCCACATATAAGGAAAATATTAATATCTCTGAATGATTGATCACAGGTGTGGCTATTCAACAGAACTTGATTCACAGACTGAAACATGTGGGAACAGTAGGGGTTGGCCTCAGTCTAAAGAGCTGTTAACCTGAAACATGAGTCACATTACTGGAAGCCACATATGCCTTAAAAGGTCATGCACTCACCTGTGGCTCTGTCTTTGGCTCTTTCTATTTCCTATATTTGTGTACCCAAGTTGAAAAGCTGACCCAAGGCCTCGTTATCCTCTGCATATATCTCTAAGGGTGCTGGTCATTGCATCACAGTCCTGAACCACACAGAAGCTCGAAGATGTTAAGACTCAGACATGTTTTCTTTAGAAGGAAATGAGGGACCCACTTAGATCTAAAGGGGACCCATTTTAGATCTAAGGGACCTAGGAAATGGAGGAAATGAGGGACCCATCTTAGATCTAAGTCACACACTCCAGTCCAGCTTCACTGCTGATTTTATGAAGGTGTTCAAAGGAGCCTAGTAAGTTTTCACATGGGACCTTGCTTTCCATTTAGCTCTTCTTCCACATTTGCCTTAATCCTTTTAGAAACTGTTTTCATGGAAGCTAATTGGCAAGGTCAGTCCAAGTTAAATGCCATCAAGACTTCAATTCATCAAAGAATCTGTAAAGTCCTTATACATTTATTTTCTGAGTCTAGACTCTCCTTTTCCTATTCTTCAGCATGTTATTTTTTGATACCCTCAGAAATGCTTCTGCTGATAAGCATGATAAACACACATACCTTAGATCTGAACCTACAGGCAAAAGAAACTTATGATTGAACAGAAGATTGTCTAAAGTTCCTTAAAACAACAGCCACAATTATTATTATTAATATTATGATAATAATGTAACTGCAAGACATATCCAAGTTGTTTTGTATTAAGCTGGATAGAGTTGAAATGCATTCTTCTTAGTAAAGTATCATGAGATACTTTAAGTTACTGATTGCTGAGTGAAGTTGATACTGCAGGGAAGATAAGGAATGGGGTTTCACACTGGCTTTGTGACCTTGGTAAAGTTAGTTCAATCACTTTAAGCTTCAATTACTTTACCTAGAAAAGATGAGGAAAAAATCCTACCTCATTGGTTTGTTCATTATGAGGATTAAATTATTGTATATAATGTTATGTGTGTCAATTTTTAAAGATATATTTTCCCTTCTTTTGCACATCATGTGCTTCCAGCGCTCTGTCCTCTGCTTCCAGGAGTAGGCCTGTTATACTTTGAAAAGCATGACTCCAGTGATGAGAGCCATTTCTGGAAGATACATTACTCTGGAGGGCTTGCTCCTCATGCACGGACACAGCGATTTATTCTATATGTATGTCAAAGAATAAATCAGGAAGGTATTTTCCCAAGTTGCCTTACCCTAAGGAAATGGATTCACGGTTTGCTTTTGATTGAACTAACTTTTTTTTCCCCCCTCTGGGCTATTCATTTTTGTTACTCTTTTAAAAAATCTTTCAGATTTGTCATTCATTTTTGTTACTCTTTTAAAAAATCTTTCAGATTTGTTCATGCCCAGGACAGAATGATGGATTCTAACACAGTAGCAACAGCTGGGGACTTTCACATTTTCCTCTGGGAGATCTCATTGGTCGGTAAAACTGAAAATGAAGACATTCGGGGTGTATCCCTGAAGTGGTTCTCTGCCATCTTTAAGTCTAGTTTGCTTGCCTCACACTGCTTCAGCAGCAATCAGTTAACATGAAGATTAAAAACTGTTCAGGGAAATATTTAGATATAAGTATTTCCAGGAGTAGCTTTTATTGTTTGTTATCAATGAAAACAGCTCATCATTTGGCATAGCATCCTGTGCCTTCTGAGAGCCATATATAGCAATGCCTGATTGCCCGAGGTATGTTTTGTCCCCGTGATTCACTGTCAATTAAAATAATAAATAAGTAACACAAGCTACAGAGATTAATGAGAAGGATAATTATCCTTCCTAGTTAAATAAATGAGGGGCTAACTGGGACAAAGCAAAGGAGACTAAAGAGGTATATATTTTTCCTTTCCCATGGTATCATTTTTGTTGTTATTTTATCTACACTACATTGGGTAAAAAGGAAGTTTGGTCACAACATGGTAATAACAACTAACTGAAGTGTTCACATTGTTACAAGCCACAGTCTCTTTCAGTATTTGTATGTTCCTCTTACTCCTCCCGTGGGAAGGTTTGGATGCAAATCCTTTACTGCAGGGGTCCTCAAACTGCGGCCTGTGGGCCACATGAGGGGGTGTGATTGTATTTGTTCCCATTTTGTTTTTTACTTCAAAATAAGATATGTGCAGTGTGCATAGGAATTTGTTCACAGTTTTTTTTGTTTTTTTTTTTTAAACTATAGTCCAGCCCTCCAACGATCTGAGGGACAGTGAATTGGCCCCCTGTTTAAAAAGTTTGAGGACACCTGCTTTAGTGGGAGGTAGAAGACTACGTTAGTTTCATCCTATGGGAGAAACCAAGAAATGCCAAATCAATCAAATATGTAAATGAAGAAGTGAAAACTACAGGGATATTTCCTCTCCAACTCAGAATTCATTTCCCAATCTAAAAATCACATCAACAGCAACAATGGCGATACCCTATTAAGTGTTTGCTGTGTGCCATTCACCATACTAGGAAATAACCTGTAAAATCTTATTTAATCTCTTATAATAGTTCTTTGGGATAGGTACCATCAATATTGTTAATTATTATATATTCATTATTCAGTTAATATGCTTAAGATCACTGAAGACTCACTGGTTATTCTTCTTAAGTAAGTTCAAAACAAGTCAGATGTCTGTTATTCATTTAATTCCCCTTGCTGTAGAAGATTTTGATAAACAGACATGTAATGGTTTATAAAGAAAATAATCACAGACATTTCCACTTGGTGACTAGCTGCTTTTTACTACTCTGACTTCATTACAAGGGTCATGAGATCTAGAATGGAAAAGAGTTCCACATATAATTTTGTAAAACATTGTAAGGTATTAGCTTTCATTCTATGCCCCCCCCCCCCACACACACACATCGGTAAACCAAGGGCCTACTTATAGTCGTCTCTATATGTTTTTATTTTTCTGCCTTATTACAAGTTCAAATGAGATCATGCTAAAACAATTATAAAAGAGAAAGCAGGAAAAATGAAAAAGATACATTTCCTTGAGGACTTAACACAGTATAGAAGAATTACAGGTATATGGTATATGTGTCATCTTACATTCACTGTCATTTTGAAGAGGGTAGGATTATCCCACCTAATCTAGAACAAAGATTTAGAGAACTCACATAATTGTTGTTAGTGTGTGGTCAAAATGGGATGAGACTAAGCCAAGTGCTCAGTTTATGCTTTTTCTATAACAGTATGTTGAACATATAAATTTTTACCACCAATGATCTTACATAATTATGGTTAACTTAATCCCAACTTTGTTGATAAATGTTGTGGTTGGATGATTAGTGAATTATCTATTGAGAAAGACAATATAGAAGAAGAAACAACATTCAAGTATATGGTAGACTGATATATTTGTTTTGGGGATGAAACTTTTGAGTTTTAGTCCATTGTGGGTTGTGAAAGAGGAGATTTTCAATAGAAGTTGAAAATACGAGTTTAAAATTCAGGAGGTAAATTTGCAGCAGAGATAAAGATTTGGGAATGGATTATAAAGGTGGGGAATGCAAGTCTTTGGAGTTGTTGAGGTCCCTGAAGTTGAAAATATAGGCTGAAAAGAGTGCAGAAGGTTAGCTTTTATGGAATGAGAAGAGAACAAAAATTAATAGGAAGATTTTAAGAAGGGCCATCTAGAGAGAAGAGGAAACAAGACATGTGTACATTGTGCACATTAGAAGAGAAGAAAGAATTCTAAGAAAGAATAGGTTGTAATAAAGTGAGTTAAGAACAAAAATACACTCACTGGGTATGTCAACTAGGAATTCTGATTTATCAATCATTTGGATATTATGAAGTTTTAGAGTTATATCAGAATAGCTAATGAATATTTGAGTTGAGAAAATGTTTGATTTAAGATGCCAATAAAGGAAACACTACTTTGCAGTTCTGATCAATGCTCAGTAAGAATGAAGTGTCATTGATATCATAAAAGAAAGTTCACTGTTTACCTCCTTATTCTGGGATTTTGCTAGAGGTATTTATCACCCCTTAATGCATTACAAATACATGTGTATTTGTTGTTTTCCTCCTCATAGTGGAATATGAACTCATAAAGGGAGGTACTTTATTTAATTACTACTACGTCATCAATGTCTAGAATAGGACTTGGACAAATTTAGTCCACCTCTTTTAATTGTAAGTAAAGTTTTGTGACATAGTCATGCCTGTTCATAGGGCTCTGACTTTTTTGGCAGAGTTGAATCAATATGACAGATACTATATGGTCCACAAGCCTACAATATTTACTATCTGGCCTTTCACAGAAAAATGTTCACCAACCTCTGGTTTAAAAAGTCCTTGATCGTCAGAGAAATGCAAATCAAAACCACCTTGAAATACCACCTAACACCAGTGAGAATGGCCTAAAAGTCTCAAAGTGGCAGATGCTGGTGTGGGTGTGGAGAGAAGGGGACACTTTTTTACTGCTGGTGAGACTGCAAACTAATACAACATTTTTGGAAGGAAGCATGGAGAATCCTCAAAAAACTCCAATGAAACCTCTCTTTGATCTTATAATCCCATTACTGAGCATCTACCTAGAAAAAAATCCTTTTATCATAAGGACATTTGCACTAGACTGTTTATCACAGATCAATTTACAACTGCCAAGATGTGGAAACAGCCTAAATGCCCACCAACCCAGGAAAGGACTGACAAGCTGTGGCACATGTATCCCATGGAATACTATTCAGCCATTAAAAAAGATGGAGACTTACACCTTTTGTATTAAGCTGGATAGAGTTGGAACACATTCTTCTTAGTAAAGTATCATAAGAATAGACAACAAAGAATCCAATGTACCCAATTCTAATATGAACCCAGTAGATGAACTAATACATACCCACATAGGAGAAAAACTGAAATCAATTCAAGGTGAGGAGTAGGGGGATGAGGGAGCAGGTAGAGGGGAGGTGGGAAGGGCATGGGGTTACATAGTATGGCACAATTGTAAGAGAAACTTTATCTAACAAATGCCAACAGTGTAACTTAATTCTTTGTACACTCAATGAACCTGAAACAATTAAACAAAAAAGGAAAAAATTAGTAAAAAAAAAAAAAAAAAAAAAAAAAAGTGTTGTTACTTTTTTATTTGTATAAAATAAAATTGTATATAAAAAGTGTATATTTTATTTGTATAAAAATACTTGTACATAATCGGGACTTGATACATATAATGGGTAAATAAATGATAGAATAAAAGAGAAGCATTGTTCTGAATTATTTAATATTTATTTGACAAAATTACTTAACTTTTATGAGTTTTAACTCCTTACTTGTAAGAATGAAATAATAATGACATACATTATTTTAAGGTACAGAAGTGAGCATTAAGTGATATATAAATAATCAGTAAATAATAAAATTGAAAAACAAAAATACTCAGTCCCATTCCCATCATCCCTTGAAATGCTCTGTCTGGAAAGGTAATCTCAGGGCTTTCTGCCTGCCTCCTTACGTGTTCAGGACTGGCTGTAATCATTCTGCTTGGAGTCACTCTGCTCACCAATATGAAGACAATAGCAAACTATTGATTCACCCATCTAAGATGCTCTTCTGTCCCTAGTTGTGAAACTTAGCCTACTCTGTTATAACAAAGGGGATAAGGTCTAAGAAAAGTTACAGGCTCCCAACTTCCAAGTCTCCTTTATGTCTTTCTTAACATTATTTTGATTGTAGTAAAAGGAGCAATAGATAATAAAGAGACATTTGGGATTGATCAAAATACTAGAATAACTTTCCAGAGCTCAGACCTTCACCTCATTAATTATTTCAGAGAGCCCTTCAGTATTCACAGCTTTCCCTGCCATGTAGTGCGTTGTTCAATACAGCTGTCAAGACCATTCAGCTTCTTAATTTATGTTTTGTATTTTCTCCTGGTTTTCTTTTAATGGCTGTTGGATATCCAATGAGGAAGATTATTTTTAAAAAGTACTTATCTTTTTAAAATTACTAGGACTGAAAGCTATTTTAAGCTTTTGTTCTTAAACATAGGCACATTCAACAAAAAGATATTTTCAATTTTATTTTGAAAGGAACTTGAACATTAAAATTGAAGCGTTTAAATTGGCAGGTATTAAGTGGAAGAAAAGAGAAAAGGCGATCATTTCAATTTTTAAAAGGATTTCAATAGTGTAGGAAAAATAGAAAAGACAGTGTAAGAACAGGAAAGTTAGAAAAATAACAACACTATGTAATGCACATGTTTAGTTCCTTATATTTTAGACCCCAAATGTCCATATTTTATAATGCAACTGCAATTGCATCACAGTTTCCAGAGTTCCTAACTTCCCTGGATATTAGGACCTTCTCTACTTGAGAAGCCAATGTGTAGTAAACTACTGGGAAGACCAAAATGCCATCTTAAACAAAGCTCATTATAATGTGCTTTTTAGGAATAAGTATTTGATCACAGTATCTGACACACCTCTTGGGGGTGGGACACAGTTATAAGAGGGACTTTATCTAACAAATGCAATCAGTGTAACCTAATTCTTTGTACCCTCAATTAATCCCAAACAATAAAATATACATACAAAAAAGGAATACGTATTTGACAGGAATTTTTTTTAAATTTGACTTTGTCCAGTTAATTATAAATATAGTTTAATCAAAATTAAATGAGAAGCAAATAAAATAATGGCTTGCCACTTAGATGATCACTTAAGATGATCTATTTTATCATTTTGTGTTTCCAAATAAATAAACTGCTTTTGCCATCAAGAGGTTAAAATGTTTGAAATTTGTAATTTAAAAAGCAGATATAATTTTGATTATTCTCTTGCACTGTTTCTAAATAAGTAAAACAAGACTTCCTTCAGGGTGCTATTGCAGACGTATTTCTCTGAATGGAATATTCTAGGTGTGTAAAGACTTTCTTCACAGCAAATGGAAAAAAAAAATTGTATAAAGACTTTTTTTTTAATAAGTAGCTTTGAAGTATTAGAGACATCTCAATTTGTCACACAGTTTTCATCATCAAATAATCATTATTTACAAACCTAGCACAAGTTAAATTCTTGTGAATTTGTAGTATTATTTTCACGTTCGTGATCATCATTATCTAGTTTTTAATTTGTTTACATACAGTGCAGATGTTACCACCAAACAGTCCTTTCAGCCAGACTTCCTGGGTCCAAATTCTTATTCTATTTGCTTTGGGAAAAATATCTAACATCTTAAAATTGTAGTTTTTAATCTTTAAAGTGAGTGTAATTATACCACTTACCTCCTAGAGTTGTGAAAATGACATGAATTAGTTCATGTGACATAGGAAGGGCATTTTAATACTTATTTACTGCTACTTTATACTATTGTGGGAAAAATCTCTGAACATTAGCTAGTGAGAAACTGGTAATAATTTCAACTTTTAAGATTCTACATTGTATAAATCAATAAACTTACCCACATCTCAGTTTTTTATTTTTAATGTTGAAAATATATATCAAAGAAGTTGTGCATAAGAGTTAAACTGCATAATTAATGGGAATTAGCATAGTCTTAGGCACTTATTGACCCATTATAATAGTAAAATAATAAATTTAAACATATAATAAATTCAATGTTTAAAATACACCATAAAATTAATGGGGAATGATCAAATAACCACACATAAAAACCAAGTGACAAAGTAGAGAAAACCTGAGCTATACATATAGTAGATAGGTTTATAATTCTTTATATACACATATATAAAGAACTCTAAGAAATTAATTTAAAACTCCCCACGAAGACTCCTATAGAAAACACGGGCAAAGCAAAGAATGTAACTGTCAGAAGAGAAAAATCAAATGAAGAATGTGTGTATAAAAATGTCCACTTAGTTATCTAATGAGAAAAAATAAGTGCGTGTGTGTGTGTGTGTGTGTGTGTGTGTGTGTGGTTGGCTACTTACTACATAG
This sequence comes from Loris lydekkerianus, assembly GCA_963574355.1. Lineage (NCBI taxonomy): Eukaryota > Metazoa > Chordata > Mammalia > Primates > Lorisidae > Loris > Loris lydekkerianus. The sequence continues at coordinate 20,318 of CAUYPK010061726.1, forward strand.
TGCTTTCCACATATGGTTGCTGTCGCGTACAGTGCTGATGGAACCTCTGATTAGTATAATATGATGAGGTTTTTTATTATTGTAACTGTATAAAGAGTAGGTTGGCAATAAGACTTTTTAAAATGGCCACAGCTTTAGACCTCGTAATTCATGCAAAGGACATAACCAGAGATACTGAATAATTAACTGTTATGCATAAAGTTGTTCATGCATACCTTAATTTTTGTAGGAAATAAAACCCTTCGATTTGTCAGGAAAGGGAAATTGATTTAAAAAATAAAGAATTTTTAGTGATAGAAAACACTTATATTAAATGTTCTGTTAAAACAGCAATTTGAGTTCAGTTTTGTATGTATGTGTGAACCATTTTATTAATGAACTGGGCTTCTTGAGGCTCAATCAGAAAGAGCTTTGTTTTTTCTCAATACTGCCATCAATCTACTATCTCTGTTTTTTCTTCCACACCACTGAACAATATGTTTGGCACATCACATAGCTCTTCAGCAAATTCTTTCAAAAATTGAGAAGTCTAGTTTACAATGGCAGGGTTGGGGGAAAAAATACTTTATAATGACTTCTATCTCTAGAAAATCCATTAAAAAAACCCCATTATGATAAAACTTCAGCTATTTTGTATGTAGCTTGGAAATGTGAAATGAATGGGTTAGCTAGACATTCTGGAATAATTTTGGTCAGCTCTTAGTAAGTTCAGAGGTGATATACCAAGCACATCTCAGAATATATTATCTTTTATCACCTATTGTACTGAGCTATGGTGATGAATCCAGCTCCTCCACTTAGAATGTGTGGGCAGTTATCACCCCAATTGACACATACATAAGTGCCCACATAACTTGTGGCATTTTTTTTTTTAAGTCTGCGATGAGAAAAAAAAAAAATGCCTTCTAAAGGTCTTTTAATTTTGGAATTGCATAAAATTTCTATTCTCTTTTTGATATGGTATCCTACAAGTTTTCTACATTCAACCAGTCTTATAACTATGAGAACGAAACAAAAAACATTAAGCAATTCTACTGTGATTATTATTGTGTATTATTCACATTATTAGTGTGAATTATTAGTTTGTGTGTATTATTCACATAACCTAATGTACACTATAATCTACTTGAGAGCAATAATTCTTTCCACTTTTTACACAAATCATAGGTGCTGAACAGAATCACCATTTAGAGAAAGGTCCAGAGAGGTAGACAATAGGTTAATCAATATTGATCACAAATAGGAACTAGGAAATCAGACTTGAGATGAGACTTTATTCACCCAAATGATAATGTGATATAACAAAATACCTTTACTACTGCTTCTGCTTAATAACACGGCACTACTAGTTCCTACTGTGGGATAAATACTATGCTAGATATTATGTATACACTTTTCTGGGTTTTTTTCCATGATAATGCAAGCATTTGTCATTTTAGACCATTTAGAGAGATGGTATCTTCACTCAACAAGAAAGTTAGCACAGCCAGTATTCAAACTGTGCTTGACATAACTAGATCAAGTTCTTTCTACTGCCCTAGATTGGAGAATATTTTTACTAGAACTAGGAAACGTGGTGTTATGTAAAATTCTGTCTTTTGCCAAAGTATAAAATCACCATGGCATTGTGGAGGCAGCAGGCATATGGGCAATCTCTGTGCTCTCTGCTTAATTTTTGTGTGAATCAAAAAAATAAAATTTACTAAAGAAAACACTGTAGATAGCCCTGAATAATCAAGACAGATTATCAATATCTGGCATTTTGGATAAAGAAGATGATGAATGTAAATAGGGATATACAACATATAAAATCTGATACAGTGTAGCAAAAAACATTCCCAGGCAGAATTAATATTCTTATGCAAAGGGTGATTTAATTATTATAACTTGCAAAGTCTGTCTTTTATTCAGATTAACAAGGTAGAATGCTATAGCCACACACTGAATCCCATGGCTGGCTTGGATCTAACAAGAACCAGTTGCTTCATTCAATTTCTTTTGTCCTCCAAAATGCAATTAACAGACTGTGATTAGTTGAACAAATTCCAAATCGTATTCAAATGAAAGCAATTTACCCAGAGTCTGGGTCCAACAGGTGATCATTTTCAAAGCTCCTGGAAGAATTGGATGGTTTCATCTAATTGTTCTCAGGAAGAAATGGATTTAAATGGTTGGTTCCAATAGGCCCCACCCTGTGCAGCCCATATGGTGATTCCTTTCAGCTTCACTAGCCCAGAGAGGGATCTGGGTAATTTTATCTTGTGTCCAAAATAGTTTTATGGAAGACTAAAATGTTTTAATCTATCAGAAAATAATAGATGAGACTTCATAAGTTTATTAGGCAAAGAAAGTTGTAGGGCTGTATATTGGGTTTCCCTGATATGCTACTCGTAACTGCAGCGTTGTAGTTTAGAGGCAACAGAGGTGGGAGGAGAGGAGCAAAGGACTAGTAGTGCAGGTTGTTTTGTGCTGGATGTGCACACTTCACTGACTTTTTTATTGTGGGACTTAAATGGCCCATTTACCGCTCACAATAAAAATGTGATGTGTGCATTATTTTCTTCATTATTCTAAGAAAAAAATCCTGAGACTTAGGAAGTATTAATTAAATTCCCATAAATCACATGTGCTTTGAACATGAAGAAGTTAGGGATTCCCAATGAGGTATAAATGTAAAGCAAGAGGGCTTTTTCTTTCTTCTTCACTAGGTTGCCTTTTTTATATTTCAGACACCACAGAAATTGACCTAAAATATCTTGTTTTCAGTACACTTCAGAAAAAAATATCTCTCTCTCTCTCTCTCTCTCTCTCTCTATATATATATATATATATATATATATATATATACACATACATATATATATTTACACAAGTAATCAAAATCATTAGATGTGATACTCGCTGTAACAAATTACAATCAGATAGTATTCTAACATCAAAATTAAAGGTTATCTTGAGGAATTGGTCTGGACTTGACTCACATTATCCAAAAATTTTAGTGTTTATATGCTTGTGACTAGAGGAGATTGACAATGGAGTACAGTAGAAAGTGATCTAGCTAACACATGCAATCAACGTAACCTAATTCTTTGTATTCTCAATGAATCCCAAACAATAAAAATAAAATAACACAAAATATACATAAATAAAAATGCCTGAATATAATGCTACAAAAAAAAAAAAGAGGTGATCTAGATGTATACCTAGTTACACGATTTTGTGACCATTTAGTCATAGGCATTTCTGCCAATTTTCTTGACTTTTTTAATAGAAAAATTATTTTAAGAAAATATCCTCAGCATGTAATTACTTCTGGTAATTACCTATTATTTTAGCAACTTCTAAAAAATAAAAAGACACATAACAACAGCATTATGAATTAAAGAAAAATAAATCCATGAATGACCTTGCTGTGATCCCACTGTATTTTGGTTTGTAACTTACAGTACATTACCATTATGTCTTGGTATATATTCATCACTATATCTTGAAAGTCTCTGTGGGCCATGTCATATCTTATTGCAATTACTGCCTGCATAAAGTAGCTTCTTAATAACTATTTATTGCTATAATCAACACATTGAAGGAGTCTCATAATGCAGCTCACATATCAGCTCTCCCTTCAGTTCTATTCCTTTACATGAATGTATTCTCTAACTTTCTCCTTCATCAACATGTTTGGAGAATAGAGCACCTTTTTAGCTCTTCCAGAAAGTCATTAGGGAATGTTAAGGGTTAAATTGTGTCTCCCTCAAATTTATGTTGAATTCATTAACCAATGCTCAGTACTTGACCTTATTTGGAAATAAGGCCACTACAAATGAAATTAGATAAGCTGAGGTCACACCAGAGTAGGGTGGGCCCTTGCTAGAAAAAATGAGTAATGTCCTTATTAGAAGGAGAAACTGGGACACAGACACACAGACAACACCAGGTAAAGATTGAAATTGTGCTGTGTCAAGCCAAGGAATTAGCAGAAGCCAGGAGAGAGGCCGGGATTGTATTTTTCCGTGGCACTTTCAGAGAAAACATGGATCTGTCGACACTTTGATTTCAGACCTTTCCAGAACTGCGAGGCAATAAATTTCTGTTGCTCACCCAGTTTTTGGTACTTTGTTATAGCATCTTTAGCAAGCTAATACAACGAATTATGAAAACTGTATGTCACCCTAGTTCCTATGTTCAAGCCAAAACCTTAAATTTTCATAACTGAGGCATTCTTTCCCATGTTCTTTCTTGGAGCCACGAGAGTTTTTATTTTCTTTTTTCTTTCCCCCAAAAGAACATCTCCTTTTCCAATCCACAATGTCAAATTTTTAATCCATGATTATGCAAATCAATTCAATACGACCCCTGAGTCTATTCCAGGCAATAGCATAGTACTTGGCAAATACATGCATTTTTTCTTATATATTTAGAAATTCTTATGCTATAGGCATTATCATATTCAGTGGGCAGTTAAAGAAAACCAGAGCCCAAGTGTTAAGTGATTTAAGTTACTTAAGACACAGCCAATAAATGGAATAGCCAGATTTCCATCCCAGTTTGATGTTTTTGTAGACAAAAATCACATAACTTCTATTTAGTCATGTCCACACACATAGGTAGCTTGCCCAAAATGAATGGTCATTTTAGTTTAAAAATTGATTATATTATGAAGAAAACTTATCTGAACTGAAGACTAATCGCACCGATAGCTTCATCCAACTTAGTCAAACATAAATCACTTGAATATTTCCATATAGAGTCACACTCGGAATTCCTCTCTGTAGAAGACTGGGTTCTAATGTATGTCAGCAATGCCCAGATTCTACTGGGAAATTCAATGTCAGATAATCAGTTGCATAATTACTTGTATGGAAACCACAGGATAGTTATCTCTCTCTCAACCTACATCACCGTGAAAAAAAAAAAAAAAAATTAATGTATTACTCTTCACATATCAAACTTATCTCTTCCCTTTTCCCCTCTCCTATTCTTAGTCATGTCTCATATTTTGTAACTCACACAGACATACCTGAGAAAGGCCCATCAAAACTGCTGAAATTCCTCCTTGGTTTATCCAGGTCTCATCACTCATTAGTGACACATACAGATAAGTCTACTTTGCTCTATCTTTTTTTTTTTTAGTTTCTTCCTATCTAGCTTTCTATTTTTTTTTTATTTTCATCAAACTGTTTAATATAGCCTTTATGCTCTACCTTTTTAATTCCTCATATTTTACTGTGTACAAAGAGATGAGAAACAAAGGTTCATCAAAGCCATCATTTGGCTACATTTATCTGCTTTGAATTGCCTTTGTCTTGTATTAGTTTTTATGATGGTCCCAGTCCCTGTGTAGCTAGGTAGAATCTCTCATTCCATTTGTTCCTTTTTTTTTTTTTTTAATCTGTTACTGAGACAGCAGTGCTACATGGTGATTTTTATTTTGTCTTGTACTTCCATTGAAGAGAATATCTCTGAGCAATCTTCTGGAAGTCTGAATTCAAAAGAAAAGTTGTTTTCTAATTAAAATATTAAGTTCTGCCTTCATTTATGTTTATCATCTATGAAACATTCATTTTTCATATTCATCTTCTTACAGTCTGAGACCATTGTTATGCAATGATTATTTCTAATGCCAAGCTATCAACAGGAGTATTTTGACATAAACAATGTGTTTACAATAGGAACTGTGGTGGGGTCTTTTGTTTTGGAAGATGTTGGCATTTGTATTATTCTGCTCAGGAGTGAGCCTGTCTTTCAAAGCCTATTGGAGAATTGCAGTACTTTTCTCAGTGATTGCACACAGAATTGATGCTGTCCTCAGTGTCATCACTGGCTGAGGGAAGCCCTTGTAGCTCTTGGGGGACCCTCACTGCGTGATTCACTCATTTGTCCATTCGTTCATTCACTTATTCCTGTAGTGCCAATAATAATGCATCTTTACATGATGATAAGAACAGCCCTGGCTACATACTCTCCATTTAACTGAAAAGCATGTATGAATTTTCAGAAAAAAAAAAAAAAAAACATGTACAACTAAAACCATCAGACAAGGCCAGGTACGGTGGCTCACACTTATAATTCTAGCACTCTGGAAGGCCAAGGTGGGTTGATTGCCTGGTTCAGGAGCTCAAGACCAGCCTGAGCAAGATTGAGATCCCGTCTCTAAAAAAAAATTAAAAAATAAAACAGCTGGATGTTGTGGTGGGTGTTTGTAGTCCCAGCTACCAGGGAGGGTGAGACAAGAGAATCTCCTTTAGCCTAAGAGTTTGAGGTTGCTGTGAACTATGATGCCACGGTACTCTACCAAGGACAACAAAGTGAGACTCTGTTCCAAAAATAAATAAATAAGTAAATAAATAATACAACCATCAGACAAAACCCTCGGAGAACTTTCCATTAATTTTTAGGCCTGAGTGATTTAGATTAAGAAACATAATGACAACCTAACAAGATGCACTCTCACAAAACAGAAAGCAGACAGATATTTGCCTTTTCTATTTAATTGACACCTGGAATAAGATGTCCCTATCTTTAAAACAAAAAACAAAAACTGTGTTCTTTTGGAAAAAAAAATCTCAGAAATAATGGCCAAAAAGTAAGGCAGATGCCAATGTGAGGAGACGAGGGTAGCAGTTTGCAAGAGAATGATGGCACTCCACTGGATCCTAAGAGGTGCGTTTTTCATGAAGAGTTCCTTAAAAGAGATCCAGGTAGGGATGGAAATAAAACTGGTGCTGGTAGAAATACATTCTGACAATAGGAGTTATTTATTCTTGTACTTATTTTTTTCCCCTGAATCTCAAGAAACTCAGCAATAATAAGAATAGGAGAAAATCCTAGCTCAGAATAGCAGATGCACTTGAGGAGGGCCCATGCAAGCCAGGAAATTGGGCTAGCTGTGTGTATCAAGTCCCCTTTCAGCTCAGATGCCTGTGCAGTCAGCTTGCAAATGTGTGTGATGAACAGGGCCAAATAAATACTACACTATGTTCTTCTGTTATCAAACAGAAAATGAAAACAAAATGTTTAGTAGCCTATGATTATCTGAGTCTTATGACTGCATCATAGCTTTATAGCAAATGCTCTACTCTAGATATGCTTTGCTGTGAAAAGCATTTTTATTTGAATTGGTAATGACGATTAGTCCTTACTTGGCCTTGTGTGGTCTGTAAGACTTTGAACACATAAACCAGTATTTAAGATACCTCTGAATATTCACATTGATATTCTCTTTCCCTTAATATATAGTATTTTACAATAGGCCTCATGTAGATTTTCTTTAATTTTTTCTATTTTTTTCAAATGAAGATGCTTGGTAATGAAGGTGCTAGAAGAAGGAGGGGTGTGCTTCTCACATGAAGTTTCCCTGGACCCAATCACAGAAAACAGAGAGTTTCACTCTAAGCTGATTCTCTGAGGACAGTTACATTATAGGCTCATGTGCCTCTGTACTTTCAACACATGGGATTTTTGTTTAAGAGTTGTTTGAGGGTCTAGTCCTAGAGTTTGTTTAAGAGGTAAGAGTCAAAAGATCATTCTGTTTCCACATCAGAAATCACCCTGGTAACGCTTCTTTGGCAATAAAGGAAATTTCATAAATAAAATTATTTTGTTTTCATTAGAGCCTCTTATAGAATCTGCTTGGTATCATAGCAAGAACATAAACCTTGCACAGAATGATCTGGATTTGAATCAAGGCTTTATTAATTACTATCTCTGTGACTTTGAGTTGCTTAACTTCCCTGAGCCTCATCAGTAAAATGAGAATAATGATAGATTGTCTTTGGTTATCAAATACAATTACCTATATAAATCACCTGGGGAACAGGTACTTAACAGTTGTTTATCTCTTATAGACATACATACACTTGCCCCACCCCTCTCCCCTACCCCTGCCAGTTTTTTAGCTCAAAGCTTTGTGGAGACAAGTTGATTACCATATTAAAAATATTTTGCAAGGGTCTTCTGTTCTCTCTGTTATGTTCCCTAGGCTCTGTAAAAGTAGCCTAGTGGATGGTAAGTCATCACAAAATTTCCAAGTTTTACTTTTCAGGGCCATCTTCTGGAGAAGGTGATTTGATTGATATTAAATAGTAGCATCATGGCATCCATGCTTCTGGTGCATTTGTTTGCTTGTAAATGTGTGTGTTCTTGGTTGGCCTCTTTCCTCCAAGCAGTGTTCAGTGATGCAGACTCTTAGGTCTTTGTGTCTCTTCCATCTTCCATTTGTAATTGCCAAGATTTCCCTAGAGGCCTTCCTTATTTTAGCCAGCAAAAATGGAGAAAGAACAGTGAAGGTGACAGAAGAGAAACTTTAATGGACCAGGCTTGAGAGTGAACTTTGGCTATAACTTAGTGGTGTGAAAGCCACTAATTGGGAAAGGATTCTGATAACACAGTCTCCAAGGAACAAGGAAGATGGAAGAGACACAAAGACCTAAGAGTCTGCATCACTGAACACTGCTTGGAGGAAAGAGGCCAACCAAGAACACACACTGGGTGAGCAAGAAAGAGGTATCTTTTGTACTAAGCTGCATTACCTTAATTAATATAAATATTTAGCACAATATTTAGCACATAGTAAGCATTCCACAATTATTTGCTTTTCCCACGGGCAAACACACAGATGTAACACATGGTCTAAAACCTGGAGAGACTCTGGGAACACTCTGTGAATCTGCCAAACTGTAATCACAGCTTTCTGGTTGAAACCTTGTTTACATGTGTAACCACCATCACCACCACCACCACCACCCTGGGGACCTTCGAACAGCCCAAAGATGTCTTATTCAAGGCTCCATCTCTACTGCTTTGCTCTTAATGCCTAAGAAATGTTTCTTGAATGAATCAAAGAAAATTATTGGGCAGATCAGACTGAGGCCAGACAAAGAAGTGCAATTAGGGCCAGGGAAGCCAGTTGGGTAAAGAACAGTGGTTAAAATCTCAGATTCTTTTTGTCAGATTTTGTTGTTTTGTCTCACATTTTGTTGTTAGAGCTCCACTTCAATTCCTTACTTATGTATGTAAACCGAAGGTAACAATAGACTTTATGGGATTAGCTATTAGTGTTCTTATTGTTTATTATTATCATTAGAAAGGGAATTTGTGGTTATAGGAATCCACCAGAAAAGGTATGCACATTCTTTAAAAGTTCCTGGGGTGATAAGAATCTGTCTCTCATGTTCTCCCAGGGAATTTCATTTACTTTACAGGAATAATGCTCCTTCAGTCATGCAGGGTGTTACTAAGCAATGACTCACTCATAGCCCCAAATAACTTTTGTTAATGTCACAGTGACTCTGATGCATTTAGAAAACATCTTTGCTTTTGAAATTTTGAGTTAATCAAACTCATGCCTGGAACCTAAAAGAACAATAATGAAAAAAAAAAAAAAAAGTGAAACAAGTGAGAGGCAGTTTTTCATTGAATCAGAATTGCAGAAAAATAAAACAGGTATATGTGATATATTCGCTGCTTATTGCTGAATTAACATTGGCAATGCTAGCATAATTTGACATCTAAATAAAGATACTGAAATTGGTAGGAAAAAAGGTGATGTTTCAAAGGAGTGAACTTTATGATTAGGCAGTGTAAGAGCTGTTTAAATATCAACCTTACAAATCATTGAGAAAGCATTTAACACAGGAAACCGTAGGATATTGAAAAAATTAAATGCTTAAAGACAAACTAGGCTGTTTTTTAAAGAGTATAAATCCTCAGGGATAATGTCAAAGACAATTCTGTAGATATTACCTCTACTTATTATTCTTTCTTTCATTTACTTTTTTCTTAAAAAAACAAAAACAAGAAAAAGCTACTCAGTCTCAAAGCTCTTATAATCAGAATTTCCCCTCAATGTATACAATTCTTTCTACAATGAGAAAGCTGTTTGGTACAAAAAATTATAGATGTCTAGTTAGGGTAAATTCTGTTTTATCAAAGGGTATAGAACTGTGTTTTTCAACCTTTTTTAATCTTACAGCACACTTGAGCCTATAGTTAAACTTCTGTGGCACGCTTTCATTATGCTGGTCTAAAACAGAGAGCAAAAAAGAATATACTTACTGTGCTTCAAACTTCTTTGAAAAATAATTTAATTAAAGGCCTTTAAAAATTTTCACAGGACTCCTAATATCTTCTCACAGCATACCAGTGTGCTGCGGCATACTGGTTGAAAATCACTGGTGTAGAAGATCATGCCATTTCAAGATTGCTGCATGTCAGAGTTGAAACAGAACTTTAAGCCAAGCACAGGTGTATTCAAATCCCAACTCTACAGCACAAGAATCATAGATTACTTAATCTGCCTGGGCCTTAGTTTCCTCATCCATAAAAGTGGGATAATACATAACTGATCTGGTACTTACATGTAGAAGCATTTATAAGCCTTTTTTGCTTTTTCATTCTAAGCTTTGAAAGACATTCTTTGCCCTTTCCCAGGGTCAAATAGTATGTTGGTGGCAAGGACAAGATTAAAACCCCAGTGTCATAAAGGCAAGATCTGTGCTCTTCTGTCTTCATCAAGTTGTCTCTTTGTTCGTCAACTGGATCCCAAAATTTCCCTGATTATTTCTCTGATTAGCTGTTAAACATTGACAGCTTCTGAAACATCCTGTTCTCTTAAGAATTTATTTATTATCAAGTAATTGTAAAGCATCTGCTATGTGGCAGCCACTATTCCAACTACCTGTGATAGGTGATCATCAGAGACAAGCTGCCTGACCTTGAATAGCCCATAGCCTATCCAGGGAAAGGAGTGGGAGGGCAAATGACAGAAAATAAACAAATAAACAAGAAATAAATCAGATGGTGATAAGTGCTAGATAAAGAATTAAAATAGGGTTCCGTGATAGAAAGTGGCCAGGTGGCAGTGCTAGACTGGATTAACAAGGAAGGTCTCTCTGGAGAGAAAATATTTAATTTGTAATTTAAATAAAAAGGAGAAGCCAACCCTGTGAAAGGAACTAGCGTGGAATAGAGCAGAACTGAACTTCACGTGTTCAAGACACATATAGAGCTCAAGGCAGTTGAAGCAGAGTGGACACAGGGAGGGGGTATTAGATAAAATTAGAGAGGTAGGCAGATATCCCATGTCATAATATGGGATTTCTAAGCCAAGGGAAGGAGTTTGGATTTTATTTCATGGTTGTAAGAGAACACAGGAGGATCTTAGCTGAAGGACATATAGTCAGATTTAGGTACATATGAGAAAGGGAGAGAAAGCCTCCAGGGCAGGGAGAGGCAGAGGAGATGATAAATGACATCAACAGATAGAAGACAGAAAGAAACACAGTACCTAACAATGTTTTATCTGCCCATGATCTTTCCCTACGTCAAACTTGAAGCCAGTTTTAGATGTTTCAACATAATAAAGAAAAATAACTTTAAAAGCCTGCACATAAGTCCAGTTACAAACAAATAGGACACATTTTAATGGAAATAAAATTCAGGCAGAGAAGTAGGAGGGAGTTACCTTGGGAAACACAAAGCAAAGAAGGCTTTCAACATTTTGTTCTAGAAAGCTCCTCGTCCTACAAAGCTGCCTTATCTCTCCCCTTTCCTCTCTCTGCCTCTCAGCACACCTGTCTCACCCCTGCTTCCAATGCTGATGAAATGTCCTCTTCTGCTCCTGCCTTGGAACCTTTCTTTAAAGCTTGGTTGCCCTTTTTTATGTGGATAAATTTGCCCTAATTTAGATCCCAAACTGAGCTACAACCACGTTCTAGCTCAGGGACACAAAGATTCTTTCTTGGACCCTTCCACATTAGTAACTGCAAAAACAATCTTGGTAGGACTGGGGAACTTATAAGTGACCAAAGATTTTTAAGCAATGGAAGCAGCATCTTACGTGCACTCACAGTGGACCATTCAATAGGCAACCTTCTAACATGAGCCCCAAGATTCCTACTCCCTACATGACCCCTTTCTCTTACTTGTGGGTGGGATGCCACTCTCATGTTTGGGTTGGATTTTGTGGAAAAGGTGGAAGAATTTTGCTGACGTAATCAAGATTCTGAATCAATTGGTTTTGAGTTAATCAAAAGGAAGCTTCTTTTAGGTCAGTCTGGCCTAATCAGTGAACTCTGTAAACGCATATTTAGAAAAGGAGAAAGACAAAGCAAGAACTGTTCCCATTGGCCATGAAGTGAGAAGAATGAATGTAAGAGGATATGTGGCAAGGATCTAGGGAGTGAGAACACCCCCAGGCTGACAGCGACCACAAAAAGGGGGTTCCCAGTTCTACAAACTAAAGGGAATAAAGTCTGCCAATATCCACACAGTCTTGGAAGAGAACTTTGAGATCTAGAAATGAACACAGCCCAGTCAACACCTCGGTTTCAACTTAGTGGAACATATAGCAGAGGACTCAGTTCCAATCTCTGCTTGGACTCCTCACCCACGAAGCCTGTGAGACAATAAATATTTATTTTTGAAGCTGTTTAGTTTGTGGTAATTTGTTATGCAATAATAGAAAATAATACGATCTGTGGATAACATTAACAAATCTATTTCCTCAATGTTATTCAGTGGTTACCTTCGTTTTTCTGTATCCTGTCTTCCCTTGCCTCCAACACAATGCTTCTGTTTCTTGGTCAGCATGTCTTACATTTACTCTTGCTGGTGCAGTCTGTCCCCTTGATGGCCTATGGTGATTATTTTCTAACAGGATTTTTAAAGTGCCTTAGTCAATTTACAAAATACCATAAGCTGGGTATCCAATAAACAAAGGAAATGTATTTCTCACATTTGTGTAGGCTGGAAATTCAAGATCAAGATGCCAGCAGACTTAGTGTCTGATGGAGGCCTGCTTCCTGGCCCCTTGCTGTCTTTTTCTTTTTGTCCTCACAAGGTAGAGGAGAGGAGGGGTCTCTCTGGAGTTTCTGTTATAAGGGCACTAATCCCATTCATGACAGCTCTGCCCTCATGACCTCCTACGTTATCTCCCGGAGTAGAGATTTTAACATATGCATTTTGGGGAGACACAAACATTTAAGCCATAGTGTCTTTCCACCTCAATTTTTTTTCCCTTTTATATCCCCCTTTTAAAGTTCTACTTATCCTTTTAAATATGGCTCATGGGTCACTTTCACCATAAAGTCTCATTTCGTTACAGCTGTGACCATTTACTCCAAGCTCCTTTAGTGTTTCCTCTGTGTGTCCTTATGTTGCTCTTTGCCTTATTCTGGATTTATATGTCGATTATTTCTCAGCCACATTTGGGCTTTAAGTTCTTTAACAACAGGGTCCATGTTCATTCACTAGCACCAAATAAAATTAATACTCAAAATTTGCAAATATGTTGGTTGCTAAAATGATTTTGTAACTTAAAAATCAACACTCATGAAACTTTCATGATCATTCACAGACATGCAAGTGTGCAGAGTGGCCAAAAATTTGAGTTTCCTGACACGCAGATGCCAGCTGGGGCGGAGTAAGACAACTCCCTTCTTGTTCCAGCTTTCTTGCCTTTTTTTTTTGTCTATCCAGTGTACAGATTATGAGCTCGTGCTTTTCATTGTCGAGTTTGTTGTTAAAATTGGCCCAAGCATTGTGCTAAAGCTCTGTCTAGTATATATACACACAGAAAGCTGTGGTTGCTTCCCAGAGAGTATACATATGTCAGATAATCTTCCTTGAGTTAAGTGTTGTTGCCGTGAGTTTAAGTCGAATGAATCAATAATACATACATACCAAATAAACCATCTTTAAACAAAAACATGCCTTATGTAATGTTAAATGTTGACCCATTGACAAAATGTTGTGGGCAGAAGCTCAAAGGAACCAAGCTGAAAGCACCCTGCACAAATCAATAAAGACAAGAACTGTGGTAAGAGCCTAAAATTCTGAGAAGGTACAGGCCTAAATAATAATAATGATAAAATCAGCCACTGTCTCTGTTTGCTTCTTCTTTTTTTTTTTTTTTTTGCAATTTTTTTGGCCAAGGCCAGGTTTGAATCTGCCACCTATGGTATATGGGGCTGATGCCCTACTGTTCCAGCCACAGGCACCACCCACCTGTTTGCTTCTTTATAATTGCTCCTCTGGAGTCACATAGGTGGCTGTAGTAACTATCCTTATCTTTATCCATAGATAATATCACTTTCATGAAACTTAATGGTAGTTCCTGAGCTACCTTTTGCCCAGGCCCAGCATTGAGTGGGATGGCCGACCCACCCAGACAGACCAATGGTCCATACCAAGGAATTAACTGAACTGGTCAGCTCCCTCTACCCCCAAAAACTGACTCAGGAAATAAGACTATTTCTATATCCCTATGGTTCTTCCCCAAATTCAACTGATTATCAAACCCAATTGCCTAGACTTTTGACTGTGAAACTGTCTGTAAAAACCCTTTCTCTCAAATTTTCAGGGAGAAAGATTTGAGAAATTCCTCCCATCTCCTTGCAAGGTGCCAGTGATATAAAACCCTTTCTCTGCTATAACACCTGTACTGGCCTCTTCGTGGGCACTGGGAGAATAATCTGGTTGTATGGTAACAAAATTTTGTATTTTCCCTAGGAATAATCATTCAGTATTTGCTAATTCAGCATTTGTGGCAACTTTATAGAACATAACTACTTCAAATAACAAGAATCAAATGCACTTAGTATATTTTTCACTGCTTTGTAATAATTCCCAAATGTGCCCCATTTTTTCATATCATTGCTTCATCTCTCCATCCATTTATCCATCTGATGATCCATTACATAGTTATTGATTTTATTGTTTATGCCAGGCACTGTGTCAAATGCAAGTAAGAGAGACATTATTTTTATTCCCAGAAATATCACAGGCGGTGGACAGCTGGTCATGAGGTGGCAGGGCCCCCATAGCCTGGGGAACATTCAGGGAATGAACCCCCAACTGCTTCTCCTCCTTTCCCAAAACAACCATATGCTTTTCTTCATGCTCCCTCTGTCAGAAGTCATTGTAGCTCTTTCTTTGTCTAGTTAATTATTAGAAACTATGCAGAAATCCTTGTGATCTTTCCCTTTTTACTTCTTATTATATGTTAATGAAGCTAAGTAGAAACCATTAACAGGATGATTTGTCTTTGTTAAAGTTATTTACATTTTCCAATCATCCTGTAAGACCAAAAGTATATCTTTTGTCTATGCTACTTCCCTGTAGACAACTCTGTTGAGATACTATAAAATAAAGCTGATTTTATGCTTTTGTGCTGGCAGCAGCCATCAGCTCAGATTGAGAGAGTCTATCTGGGAAGGGTAAGGTCTAGGAAAACAGAGGTCTTCTCAAGGAGACCACAAGGTTACACCTGCAGAGTCCTCTCCATGGTAAATCAACACTTAGAAATTTGTAGACTTGACTTCCTGGAACCTGAAAATTTCCACCTCTGTGATATCCTATAGTTCTGTGGGGGCTAGTACAGTATCTCCTGCTTGATCCAAACTGACCAAAGGAACTGGAGATAAAGAGGGAAAGACTTTATCTTTTTTTGACTGGAGATAAAGATGGAAAGACCAAGCCAGTTGGAGAGCATGGCCTTTTTGAATTTTTCTATGCAGGCTGAAATAAAGCCCTTTCTCTTATAAACATGGTGTTTGGGTGCTCTTTCTCTCCATTGGGCCTCATCTTCCTCCAACAAGACCTCTCCATCCCATCTTTCATCTCTGTGTCTTCTCTTGGGTTATATTTTCTTCAATACCCACTGCTTCCACTCTGGTTCTTTCCCCTTCCCACATTGGTTTGCGGTAATAGTCCAGTAGTAAGTAATAATACAATGGTAAATACTACAGCACAGAAGATACATTTAGTAAAGTTCATAGAGTTCACACTTTGAGTAACCCAAACCATCAGGGTTGGTCTTCTTGAAAAATAATAAAAAGAAAACAAACTGGTGAAGGACAGTGGCAGAAGGAAGGGTAGGAAAAAGGGTTAGAAAGCTTGGCATCAGTAAAGATAGGAGAGAATTTTAGTAGAGCTGGAGGTAGTAATTCAGAGAGAAAAAGTGAAATGAGGAAAGGCTAGAGGTAATTAAAGAACATAGCATACTTTTGTAATATGGTATTTTTCTGAATAGATAAATGAAAGTATATTAAAACTGATTGCCAAAAATAATGAAAATAAAATGAAGGTTAAATGGAAGAACTGAATTTTATATAAATAATTCAAGAAATAGAATTTTCAAATGCATTGGTTAAAAATCAGTATAACTTACTTTTTAAGGTACATATGTATGTGCTATTGGTTAAATTAGATGTTTGAATAGTAAACTTAAAACTCTTGAAAGTTAAAAAAAAATTAAAATAAAAAGAAAACAACAACCTGAAAAGCATTTATAAAGTATTTTATCATGGGTGGCGCCTGTTGCTCAAGGAGTAGGGTGCAGGCTCCATATAGGGGGCCTGGTTCATACAAGGGTGGCAGGTACAAACCTGTCCCCAGCCAAAAAAACTGCAAAAGAAAAAAATCAAGGAAAAATCAAGGGATCAAGGGTACATTTTTGGGTGGTGCCTGTGGCTCAAAGAGCAAGGTGCTGGCCTCATATGCCAGAGGTGGCAGGTCCAAACCCAGCACTGGCCAAAAACTGCACCCCAAAAAAAAAAAAAAAAAAAAAAAGTATTTAACGCATTAGAATCACTCAATGTAAAGCGTGTCTAGGCTATATTTATTAATTTCCCATCAATGAGATAAAATATTTCACTGCCAATTTATTTTTTCAAAGTATCCATTTCTTTTAGTGCTTTATAAAACATTAATAAATATGGATATGTTCATCATATCATGAAACAACAATTCTCATTTAAAATTTCAAAATTGATGAATTTTGATTCCTGTTTCTTCTACAAGAAAATGACCACAATGGGCTAGTCCATTACCTGGAATTATTGCAAAAATGAACCCTTAATACTATTAATTTTCAATGTTAATAGTGTGGTTTTAAATTTCCAGTTTAAAAAACATTATTTTTATTTTTGTGTTAATGACTCTTAGTCAAGCTAAATATTCCCCAAAGTAGATAGATTACTTCTTCTTTCTTAACATGTGGGATACTAATCATTTGTTTCTGTACTTTGATCAACCTCTGTATATCAAGAAAGACCTCTATGTTGAAACTTGTATCACTTAGCCTATCACCACAATTCTTTGGGAAATTAAATTCATTACACTTTCCATTGCTGATAATAGAAGAAAGAAAAGAGTGAAAAGCAGAAGGAAGGAGGGAAGGAAGCTTTTCAAAGACTACTAGTTTTTAATTTTTCCTGGCTCTCCAAAGAAACCTAATTCATGTTTTATGATTTAAGTGAATAGGAATCGAAAGAGCTCAAGAAATTTCACCAAAAGAGTGACTTTTCAGTATAAAGAGCATTTTTTAGATATCAACATACTTTGGAAAGGGCTATCCCTCTATTTGCATAAACTAGAAGTTGCCCATCCAAAAGAACGAAAGACTTCTCTTCTCTTCGTGATATTTCTTTATATTTCAGGAAAAAAAGATGAAGAATGCAACCAGCTCTGGCTCAAATACGTTAATATAATACCTCTCAGTTTAATTTATAAGTCAACCTGTTTCCCCTATTCACACATCCTCCCTTAGCAACCACTCATTGCTCCCAAACAGAATTACCTGAATCTACTCCACCCCTCTAAAAGTAGAGTATATAAATTTCTGGACCCCATTGCGATATTGGGTAATTACTTTGTGATTCTTTCTGTGCACAAGGTAAACAAAATTCTTCTCTTATTAATCTGACTTAATTATGACTTGATCATTCAGTGAACTTTTGGGGGAAAGGAAGTTTCTCCTTCACTCCCACAAAACACATGAAATAGTATGTTATTAACTTAAAATATATTTAATATACTGCTTTATTTGGCAGAGTATAAACAAAAAAACCAGTAAAATTCCCCTCACCCTTTTCTTAAAATTATATTTTCCATAGCTTAGTAATTTCAAAAAAACTTAATAGATTGTTCAACAAAAGAGAAAAAGGGCTTTTTAAAGGACCACAAGATCACCCAGAGAAATGCTGAGTTGGCAAGGGAAGATGCTGACCACACCTGAAATACAAATGAAAACAATGAAAGAGTTAGATTTCACATAGATGACAAAAATTAAAAGGAACAATAATCAGAAAGGTATGAAGGGGAAGTGATTTCAAGAAATAGTGAATCAAACAAAAAATAAGCAGGTGTTGATGTTTACCATGCAATTTTACAGTAACATATTTTATAATAGTGCAAATGAAGAAAACCTAAGAACTAAACATTTTGATGTCAGTTTCACCCTCTGAAATATATTAAAATAGAAAAGCATAGAGATTATAAAATGATTATGGAAGACTATTCATTATTATCTTTTTTTTCTTTTTTTTTTTATTAAATCATAGCTGTGTACATTAATGTGATCATGGGGCACCATACCGTCATACACCGTTTGACACATTGTCATCACACTGGTTAACATAGCCTTCCTGGCTTTTTCTTAGTTATTGTGCTAAGACATTTACATTCCACATTTACTAAGTTTCAGAGGGAGGGGGATTGGTGGGATTACACCTGCGGTGCATCTTACAAGAGTATTTTTTTTTGTTTTTTGCAGGGGCTAGGTTTGAACCTGCCACCTCTGGCATATGGGGCTGGCACCCTACTCCTTTGAGCCACAGGAACCGTCCCAAGGAAGGCTATTCATTATTAAATGCATTAGTAGTTGTACAATACTTGCTGGAGTATTGTGTATATATAAATATCTTATGAAAATATTAATAACATTGGAAAGATAAGGAAAAAATATTAACAGTAGTATTTTTTGATTTCTTATGGCTTATTAGTAATTTTATTTTATATTTTTTATTTGTATAATTCTAAATTTTTCTGCAGTAATAAAATGTTATTGCACCATATGTGAAACAGTACATTTTATGAATATTTCTCCATTTTTATTTCCTCACATTCTCCTATGTCATCTCAGGTGACATTTACTTTGCTGGAAAGTGGCCGGAATAGAGATTTTCCCAGCTATGAATAAGCTTCCATAGACTGAGCAGAAGAAAAAATTCATAAGGACTTCTACAAACTCAACCTTTAAAATCAGCTTCTAAGCTACCTGGGGAAGGAAGAGTTCACTTAGATATGCAATTACCCATCTCAGGTCTAATTGCCCATTTGCATGCACAATTTAGAAAGTCACAGTTTTGAAATTTAGTCCCTAGCTCTTCAATATTAATTTTCTCCCTTGAAATTGGCATTTCAAAGAACATTAGGGGCTAAATGCCCAGATTTGTTATTTATTTCAACAGGAAGAGAATTTTTCTCCTTATCCAATTGAAATTTTGGTTTAAAAATAAAAAGAGGAAAGAAGAAATACAAATATACAAAGGAATATGCCTCTCCTCACACTATCAAGAAAAGATTTTTGTTTGCCTTGCAAGGAGTTACAAGTATTTGCTTAGACAATCAGCAAGGGTATCTCTACTTCTGCCTAGAGAGGAAAAGGTATTTAACTGTCTTGTCGTTTCATGCATAATTTATAAATACCTCTGTCGTCTTCTGTGCACACTTCTTTGCTCAGTTTTGAAAATTACAACAGATATAAAGAGATTTATATAGTAGGTATTCAATAGTAGCTTTTTCTCTCTGTTCCTCTTCTTTTTCTGTACCTACTGTCTTTCACCTTCACAGATAATAATACAAGGAATTGATTTGTGCCAACATAGAACTAAGATGATTAAGTGCTAAAACGGAGTCCTCTTGTCCTTGCCAAGTCAATTTTGTGGGTCGTAATTGTAGAAATTAGAAACACATGCACTTATCAATTTCCTAGTTGGCTTACTGTGTTATTTAAAACAATAGTTATCAACAGTTCTATCAATGGGGAAGAAAAGATGAAATCGTACTGTGAAAAACCAGCAATCAATCTTGCCTTTATTATAACACTTGAAAAACAAAATAAAATAAACAAACAAAACATCAACTATGGAAGGCCCTTGGGAGTGTATTTTACACATAAAAGGTATCTGACTTCTGTCTAAATCTCAAAGGGTAGTGGGGGTGGCCTGACCAGCAACTTTGGCAGTAAAGCAGAGAGCTGCTGCTGCACTGTGGTGGCCCATGACTCTTGCACTGTGGTGGCCCATGACTCCTGGAAAGGATGTGTGAGTTCCCCTGGGGCAGCTCTAGGTACACAAGAGAGACTTCAAGGAGATGATCTTTTTTTTCTCTTTCTTTCTTTTTTTTTGAGACAGAGTCTCAAGCTGTCACCCTGGGTAGAGTGCTAGGGTGTCACAGCTCACGGCAACCTCAAATTCTTGGGCTTAAGTTCTTCTCTTGCCTCAGCCTCCCAAGTAGCTGGGACTACAGGTGCCCACAACACCTGGCTATTTTTTAGTTGTAGTTGTCATTGTTTTGTGGGCCCTGGCTGGATTTGAACCTGCCAGCTCCAGTGTATGTGGTTGGTGCCCTAGCTGCTTGAGGTACAGACTCCGATCCCAGGCAGATGATCTTAAAATTTGCCCAAGAGGGCCATCTGGAGGAATGAACAAACCTTAGCACAGAGATATCAGCAGCCAACCATATATGACTGTCCCTTTCTCCCCTATCCCTACAGCCCTCCTGTCTAATGCAGGAAGGAAAAGTGGACCACAATGCTAAATGGAGTAGAATGTTCATTATTGCATGAGCTTAAGCATGTTTGAGTGAGTACCAGCTACTTATAAGCCCTGTTCATACTTGGAAAATCATAAGTAATCAATAAATAAGAAGGATGGCAGGAAAGTAGAATGAAATTTATTTTTACAAATATAGAAATACAAATTTCCATGAGTTTACATGTTCTCATGGGCAACACAGGCAAATTTCAGAAATGGGGACAGCTCTCTGGCTGTCTTTTCAGATGCTTTTCTGTGTTGCCGCTTTGTCTTTTCCCTGTTCTTGAGCAGTCCAAGTCATTGATGCACTGAGCTCATGATACATTGTTTTTAATCCACCAACTCCCTTTAGAAGGAGTCCTTATGATTTGGCATTATTGAAGGAAGGAAGATCAGATTGAAAAAGGGGAATCCTGATAGGCCCCCCACCACTGATGTATAATGCGTAGTCAATGTATGGATGAAATACAAAGTATCACTCCACACCTCACCTAAATGGGCGCTCTTATTGACAAGCTCTCTAGTTAACTCCAACATTTGGTGTAGGTTGCAATGGTAGAGGATACAATGATAAATTAGTTTCTGGGTTGAAGGATTGTGAACATAATACCTGAACAAGTTCTTGAAGGAATTAAAAAGTAAATGGATAGCACACAGTGTTATAGGCTTAGAGACCGAAAAGTATCTTTTTAAGTACCCCGCTGATATTATCTCTGAATGCAATCAATATTATTTCTATAAAAGTTGCCCCTGCCATGTCACCACTAAAAACTGGTGTGTGCTTTTCACGCTGCCTCATAAAATTTAAACACGTGTGAACAGTGCTGTGGGGGAAGAAGGATGTCTATATGTCTGTGTGCTTGTCCAGCAGGGTGGAAGGAGCAGGACAAGCTGCTTCAGAATATTGCTGCACTCTCAATGCCATTGAAAGTGTTCTTTTAGGGACACAGGGGCAGGAGTCCTTCTTTAAGCATTTGTGATCACATTCTTTGTTTATAATCCTCCATCACTGACTAAGTCTTGGTCTCCAGTGTTTTTTTTTTTTTTTTTTTTCTTTCTCCTCTGCTTGATTTCTGAATATTGAAATACCTCCTCATCTGGGTCTGGGCATCATTCGTAATTCAAATTCCACGCACCACCTAAGTTATCTCTTCCAGTGACGAATGCCATACTTAAAGGCACTGGACGATAAACACACACATACTCCAGTTCTGAATTTACAACTAAGCCCCAGTCTTGTCCCTGCCCTATATTGTATTAATATATTGTATTTGTTGTCATCCCTATTTGGGTATCTAATAGCCATCTTGAATTTAACACAGGTCAATATTACTTTTGACTACCTTTTCCTTGGTGTCTTTACTCTAGCACAACCACACACTTAACTGCTCATATAAAATACCCATGAGTCACCCTTTATTCCACTTTTCCTCTCTTTCCATTATCCCCTTATCAAATCCAATAGCAAATCCTGCCCCATAGAAAATGCATCGAAAATTTATCCATTTCTTTTTATTTTCATTTTTCTCCATCCACCCTACACAAAGAAATCATCATCTCTTTCCCAGACTACTATAATAGCTGTGTATAGTTTATTGGCTCCTTTCCTACCCACCTACAATCAAACAGCTAAATTTTTGAAAACATAAATCAATCTCCCCACCTGGGAACTTTCATTGTAAGTGCAAATTGTATAGGTTACAGTTTACATTTGTGACAAAAGCAAATTTCTTAAATGCCTATAGAGTCCCATTATTTGGGCCTTATTTATACTTCTCTTTCATTATTCATTACTCTTATCCCAAGTCACTGTGCTCAGGGCACAGACTTTCTCTTCATTTCTGCTTTAGAAACATTTGGTCATTGATGAACTGACCACATGGTCCCACAAGATTATACTGGAGTTAAAAAATCGCTATGGTCTACTGACATTGTTGCCATAATAACAACACAGCACAACACATTACTTATGTGTTTGTGGCAGTGCTGGGGTAAGCAGATGAACTGTGTTGACAGTCTTATAAAAGTCTAGTGATATATGCAGTTTTGTGCTGTACATATATGTGATTATGACAATAAATGAGTGCTACTGGTTTATGTATTTACTATACTACAGTATACTTTTAACCATTATTTTAGAGTGTGTTTCAAAAATGTCAGCTGTAAAACAGCCTCAAGCAGAAGAATTCAGGAAGGCACTGTTGTCATAGGAGAGGACAGCTAGAACATTATTGCCCATGAAGACCTCCCAGTGGGGCAAAAGGGGAAGGTGAAGGACAGTGATACTGATAATCTTGAACTTGTGTAGACCTAGGCTAATGTGAATGTTTCAATCTTAGTTTTTAATAATAAAAGCTTGAAAATAAAAAAAAAAAAAACTTAAAAAATAGTCTTAAACAGGTGGGTATAGTGGTGCATGATGCATGCCTGTAGTCCTAGCTACTTAAGAGGCTGAGGCAAGAGGATCACTTGAGCTCAAGAATTTGAGGTTGCTGTGAGCTGTGATGATGCCACAGCACTCTACTCAGGACAAGAAAGTGAGACTCTTGACACACACACACAAAGATAAAAACTTATTGGATGATGATATAAAGAAAATAGTTTTGTGCAATCATATGTTTATGTTTTAAGCCATGTGTTATTTAAATACAATCAAAAAGTTTTTTTTATTTCAGACTACTATGATGATATATACAATTAGGTACCTCCAAAGTCAAGATGAAGTTCAGTCCTTTACGTAGGAAGGTGTGCCATATTACCTCTACCTAGTACCCAATAAGTGGGTACTTACCAAGCTCTTTCCCTCTTTCCTCTTTTTTGAATTTGATTGTGTTTTTCTCTCGTGTGGGCCTGTAGTTGTTGCTCTACTAGTTTCAACATAGTATCCAGTACATGGATTGTCATTTTTCCATTCTTGAGATAGTTTACTATGGATAATGTTTCCAGAACCATCCAAGAAAATACAAAAGATGCAAATTCTCCATCTTTTTTTAATGGCTGAATAGGACTGCATGGTATACGTATACCATAGTTTACTAATCCATTCATGGGTTGATAAGCACTGGGCTTGTTTCCACCCTCATCTTGTGATTGTGAATTGAGCTACTATAAACATTTGAGTGCAAAGGTCCTTTTGGTAAAAAAATTTTTTTTCTTTCTTTCTTTTTTTTTTTTTTTTTTTTTTCTGGGCAGATACCTTGTAATGAGATTGCAAGATCAAATGGAAGGTGTACTTTTAGCTTTCACTTTTTTGATGATTCTCTATATTTCTTTAGAAAAAGGCTAATACTAGTTTGCAATCCCACTAACAGTGCCTAAGTGCTCTGTTCTCACTGAACCCCCTTCAGCTTCTGTAGCTTCAGGAACTTGAGGTGGGGCTATTTGCACTGGGGTTAGGTTAGGTGATATCCCAAGGTGATTTTGATTTGCATTTCTCTGATGAATAGGGTGTGTTGGCCATTCCTCTATCTTCTCTAGAAACGGTTCTGATAGTGTTATTGACAGGATGTTTTATTTGTTTTTTGTTCTTTTTTTTTTTTTTTTTTTTTTTTGCTGATTTACTTGAGTTGTTTATAGAGTTTGATTATTAGCCCTTTGTCAGATTCATAACATGGCAATATCTTCTCTCACTCTGCAGGTTTTCTATTTGCTGTTTTGATTGTATTAGCTGTGCAGAAGCTTTTTAACTTGATCAGGTGCCATTTACTTATTTGTGTTGCTATGGCAGTTGCCAATGTGGTTTTCTTCATGAATTCAAAAAGTTGAAACTTTTTTTTTACGTTTATAAAATGAAAAGTTGCAGCAACCTAGAATTAATTTATTATTGCAGCAAAAAAAAAACACTTCTATTTTTCTTGTTCTTTTAAAAAAAATTATTTATTATTAAATCATAGCTGTGTACACTCAGCCCTACTATGAAACTATACAATTATAACCTACAAACTAACCCAATTACAACCTAAGAACATGTGGAAAGGGGAAAAATTACACTTTTTATAAATAGCATACCCTAAGTGTGTATAAAGTCTACAGCAGCATATAGTAATGTCCTAGGCTTTCACATTAACTCACGATTCCCTGACCACCTTTAGCAACTTCCAGTCCTGGAAGCTCCATTTGAGGTTAAGTACCATACATTTGGGATACATTAGTAACATTTTTCATCTTTTATATAATATTTTCACTGTACCTTTTATAGTTTTAGATAGGCTTAGATACACAAACATGATTGAGTTACATCTGCTTACATTATTCAGTACAGTCATACACTGTACAGGTCTGTACAGAACAATAGGCTATACAGCACAAGCGTGAGTAGGTTAAGTTTGCTTAAGTTAATTCTAAGATGTTTGCACAATCAAAATGCCTAAAATTGGTTCTCTCATATTGTGTCCTTTTTGTTAGGTGATGCTGTCTTTTTTTCTGTTTAATGCTATCTTTTCACATCACCCGAGGACAAGTTCCTCTTGTCCTTTAGATCTCAACTCAAATGTTACATCCTTGCTGGGATTCTGCTCCCAGAATCACTCAAGTCCTCCTCCCTGTTTTCTTCATGTACTTATCACTCTCCCATGCCAGTTTGCTCGTTTGTGAATGAATGTGCTTGCTTGCTTTTTGTATTTCCCCACCAGTGTGAAGGTTTCACTGCCCTGCTGGGCACATGTTAGTCATTGATACAGACTTAGGAAGTAAAGTCCTTGATATTGTGGCTCCAGCACACTAGTCATACTCATAGCTTATACCAGGGGTGGCGAACACGCGGCTAGAGCCGCATGCGGCTCCCGGCCAAAATGAATTTCGGCTCTTTGCCTCTTATCATTATTTTGTATACTGTGGCTCTTTGCCAAGTTTGGATTTTGTTATGCTGCTTCTGAGG